>CASBSA010000257.1:0-90346 GCA_949129095.1 Volucella bombylans | reverse complement strand
GTTGTAGGGCGACCGTGAAGGTCTTATAATGCCATCAGTTAGTAGCTGGATGATTTGTTTTCCTACTTCATCCTTTAGAGCCATTGGAAGGGGATACAACTTTGAGTACACAGGAGTTTCTGAGGTTGTGCGAATCTCAAATTTCACAGTGGTAGTGAATGTGAGTTTTTCATACGGTACTGTGAACAAATTCGGAACTTCCTGAACTAACTGATTGATTTTGTTTTTTTGCTGAACATTCATGTGGTCCGTTCTTATATGAATTTCTTTGACTGCCGTGTAGGCTTGATGATTTACTCTAATTTTAACCTTGACTTTTATCATCATGAAATTTTCATCAGTATGGATTATTGAAGGGAGTTCCTTTAAGCTATCGTTTCCTAAGATAGCGTGGAAAGATTTAACTGTAGGTGAGAGGAAAAATTTAATGTTCGTATTCTTAAGACCAAATAAGTTCACCATCGCGTGGTGACTGATTTTAATATTACCGCCTATAGAATTAGCGTAGAAGGGTTTTTCATTAGGAAGGGGTTTCGAGATAAGTGTCGATTGAATATAGTTTTTGTTGGAGCCAGTGTCTATTAAGATTTTCAAAATAGCTCCACTCTTCGTCCTGCACTCGAAGTAGGGCAGTGAAGAGCGATTCAGTCTAAAAAATGGATGTCTGTGTAGTCAATTAGTTGTTCTTGAGTGTCATTTGGATTTCCATATGACTACATATACTGCGTTAGTGTCTGGTTGTATTGGTTTTCGGTGTTGTTGATAAGTAGTTCATAATTCGCAGTATCGCTTCTTTCCGGTTCGATATGGAAGTTTGCTTGACCTTGTTGATATGTGTTGGGTGTTTCTGGATATTGGTCTTGGGGTTGTTGAACTTCAGTCCCCTGGGGTTGGATCTGGATGTTTGCTTGTCCTTGTTGATATGTGTTGGGTGTTTGCGGATATTGGTTTTGGGGTTGTTGAACTTCAGTCTCCTGGGGTTGGATATGGAAGTTTCTCTGGAGTTTGTTGGGGGCCTGAACTTGTTGTGTTGAGGGTACATACCTTTTCCCTGTAACGTTACGGGCCTGTTCATGTAGTTAACCGCTCCTGTTTGCACGCTGACATCCGTTGGGACTGGTCGTGGGTGCTGAGTCATAAAATTTTGGTTAGTTAGGTGCGTGGTGCGGCTAGCGGTGAACGTTTCCTTTTCCTCGTCGGTCGAGTGTTCAGCTGCCGGCGATTACTCAGGGGCCCTTGTGAATGTCACTTTCACCACACACGCGAGGGAGCCACAGGGTATTTTTGTAGTTATCGAGAACAAACGCGAAATTTCCGTACGTGCTACTTGAGGACTTTTTTACGAAAACTAGCGCGAAATTGGTGATACTTGAGGACCTTTTATTCGTACCTATTTATCGATTATAACCCTGTGGTCCTTGCTCGGGCTCCAGTTAAATTTTTATTTATTTATTTGTCATAAAAAAACACTTTTTATTTTACGACTAAATTCCAATCTTATTATAACAACTTTAAAAAGTAGCTTAACAGTACGTGAAGACTAAATCAGAGCTCGACTACTTACTTCTAATTACTCCTATTTATAATGTGCGAAATAATGTTTGCTCAGGTGTAGACATAGCATTAGCAATAATTCACCTTAGGAAATATTCTGTGCCATGATACTAGGTGTCTGGTTAACGGCATGTGCAGTGCATCCGGCATTTGCATGAATTTTCGTGGGAATGGAATTTTGGCAAAATAAACTTGTAAGGTGATAATTTATATTAATTTATTATACCTCTCCATTATTATAACTCTCCATGGGCGGTGCCTTATATACGCATATTTAGTTGGAAGAACCTATCGTTGTACTTCGCTTGTCCGGCCAATGGTTCAACACACGAAGATGTGCGTTCTCCTGCTTCGTGTGTACGTGACTTGTCGTCCTTTTTCACTTGTCCCGCCATTGGTTCAACACACGAAGATCTGCATTTTCCTGCTGATATTACGGATATTGTCGTTGTTTTGCGCTTTTCCATCCGTTGGTTTAACACTCGAAGATCTTTTACCACTTTTACATATTAAATTAGGACTAATGAAGAACTTTTTCAAGGCTCTCAATAAGGATGGACCAGCATTCAAACATCTTCGAAGTATATTTCCCCGACTCTGCGACGCCAAATTAAAAGAAGGAATCTTCATTGGGCTTCAAATAAGACAGATTCTAAAGGACCGAAACTTTGATTCAGCATTACAAGGCTTTGATTAATAGGCATGGGAGTCTTTTTGGGCAGTCGTTCGTGGTTTTTTGGGCAATAGGAGAAGTGAAAATTATATTGAACTTGTGATCAACCTCCTACAAAAGTATCGACAGCTAGGTTGCAATATGTCCCTTAAAATCCATTTTCTTCACTCTCATCTTGATTTATTTCCCTCCAACTGTGGAGATGTAAGTGACAAACATGGTGAACGATTCCACCAAAATATATTGGCGAAGGAAAAAGAGATATCAAGGCGGATGGAATGCGGCAATATTACCGGACTACTGCTGGCACTTGAGAAGAGATACCCCTGAAAGTGATTACAATAGACAGCGGAAAAAATAGAATCTTAATTAAACGGATCAACAATTTGTAAATATATCAAAATTATAAGCTTCATGTAAATATTCAAAAAATAAACAAATATGAACAATGTTTTCTTTTTTAATAAATTGTTTTTGTTCTTTAAAATTTTTATTAAAGTATTTTCTTATACTAGTCATATTTTTTTAAATAAGAGCTAATTTCACAAAAATATGTATTTTTTCGTATTCAGTGACCCCATATTAGTATAAAAATATAGGATTTAATTAAATGGCAAATAATTTTTTTTTTTTTCTGTAGACCAGTATAATTGAACCCAAAAGTAAACTAAACAGTAGTAAAACAAAAAATTCAATTAAGGAGACCATTAACCCTTCGGATTTGTCTGTGCAAATTAATAATGAGTCTAATAGAGTCAAGAAGTCTATTGTGATTAAATGCAATAATGAAGAATCAATGCAAAAAAAATGGAAAATGAAGTAAAAGAGAGATGTGCAGATCATTATAATGTAAAAGTTCCTAAATTGGTAAATCCTAAAATTATGGTAAATGGAATTGATAATGAAGTTAATGAGGATAAATTGATTGAAATTATATTAAAGCAAAATAAAATCCGTGGTGAAATGAAATTGGTGAATTGTTTTAAAAAACCTAGCAATATTTATAAATGTAATGCAATAATTGAAATGGATAAAGATTTATTTAAATTGTTAATGGAGAATGATGATCCACACTTGAATATTGGTTGGCACAAGTGTCAGATATTTGACAAAGCTAATGTCAAAAGGTATTTCAAGTGTTGGGGTTTCAACCATAATGCAAGAAATTTCACAAATCAAATTCAGTGTGCTAAATGTTTGAGTGAACATTGTATAGCAGATTGTGAGAGTACAAAAGTTGAATGTAAAAATTGTGTCAAAGCCAATTCAAGGCTGAATTTAAATCTTGATATACATCATGGTTCTAGAGACTATCGTGACGACGAAACTCTGGTGATACAAATAAAGACAAAGTTAAAACAATCAAATGAACTAAATACATAAAAATTCTTAAAAACAATAAAAGCAAATTTGTAGGGTCAATTGCTAGAAATGATATAAGTGGAATTTGTGAGGGAACAAATGTTGACACAATACACAAGATTTTTGACAATTTGTTAATTAATATCATGAACGAAACAGAATGCATTGTAACATATACGAGTAGTTTAAGGATTATGAGAAGGCGAAAAGTGGAAACACATTTTAAATTCATGCATACAAGACTGGAGGAAGATTGGAATTTATCAATAAATTTATGAATGAATATATCAAAAACAAGATTAATAACGCAAGTGATCAAAAAACAACGTGGAAAACAATTAAAAGTCTAGCGCTCAAAGATAAAAAAGTGGAAAATAATGTGATAGAGTATAGAGGCACCAAGATAAATTGCAACAAAACTATTGTAAAGAAATGTAACGAGTTTTCCATTAAAAGTGTTAAAGATATTAATAGTTCCATAGTTAACATACCATTTGTAAATGAATTAGAGAACAGGCAAAATGTATTTAAATTTAAGGAAATTGAATCGGTGAGTGATCTCTGGAAAATTGTTAAAATGCTGCCATCGAAGAAAGATTTTCATGGTATTATAAAGTCATAAATACGTCTTTAACAAGGTGTATATTCCCAGATAGCTGGATGACATCCGTTATCGTGCCAGTACAGAAAATTGCAAATACATATAAATGTGAAGAGTTCAGACCGGTAAATATGCTTCCAATATCTGAAAAAAATCCTAGAAAAGACAGTGCAAGCGCAATTTGAAAAGTTTTTGGATCAAAATGACATATTAGCTGAACAACAATCCGGGTTCAGAAAAAACACTGTTGTGAAACTGCTCTAAATTATGTCATTGCAAAGTGGAAAGAGGTTGTACATAATAACAAGAGAGTGGCTGTAGTTTTCTTGGCTTTGAAGAGGGCGTTCGAGACAGTGGATAAAGACATCCTATTACAAAAACTACGAAGAGATGGTGTGAGAAATGAGGAATTCCATTGGTTCAAATCTTACTTATGCGACAGAAAACAGGTAGTAAAGTTTAATAATATTGTAAAATGTTTGTGTGGGTACAAATGATAGAACTTATTCTTTTCAATACAAATCCCTTTATTCACTATTTAATTGTTTCTCTCAGTACAATCCAATTTCTCAACCGCTTATACTTTTCTTATCTTTTACATAAACCACTTCTCCTAATTAACACTTCAAATTTCACTTTAGAACTGATTTGCATACCTTGGGGATGCTGGTATTTATACTCGAATGACATACTTCGAGAACAATCCTCGCCATCCAGCGTCCCATACAATTTCCAATTTGCTAGAAAATTCGATTCCACTCTCCAGTCGAGACTTTGTTATTCCAGTATCGACATTTTCTGCTAGATGTCGCTGCTCACATTTAAGTGGTTATCACATTGCTCCCTTCCTACAGTTGTTCGTCCCGAACAACTTCGTCATTCAGCATCCCGTTGAAATGACACATTCTATCCAAATGGACCACTTTCAATTTTCCTCGATCCCCACGCTGGATCCGGTAGACAACGTCATTAATGCGGGTTATCACCTTGTATGGACCTTCCCAGTCCTGTTGCAATTTTGGTGACTTGCCTTTCTTACGCTGAGGATTATACAGCCAAACCAGATCTCCTTCGTTGAAACCGGAAGATTTCGCCTTGATATCGTACCTAGTTTTCATGCGGCTGCTTGCTAGCTTCATCTTTTCTCTGGTGTCTTCATGCAATTTACGAATCCTGCTGCGTAAGTCACTCACGTACTCGTTCACCTCTTTGGGCTCCGTCGGTGGGGATCCGAATTTTGCTTCACTTGGCAACCGAATCGTTTGACCAAATAAGATCTCGGATGGTGTGTGCCCTGTTGAGCTATGGACCGCGTTTCGGTAGGCCATTAAGAAGAGGGGTATGTGTCGATCCCAATCCCGCTGGCAGTTGCTGACAACCTTAGATAGATGCTCATTCAAGGTCCGATTGAATCGCTCGACCATTCCATCAGATTGAGGGTGTAGTGGCGTTGTCCTTGTCTTTCTTATTCCCAAATATTGGCATATTTCCTGGAAGACTTTTGATTCAAAGTTTCGCCCTTGATCAGAGTGCAGCTCCATTGGGACCCCAAATCTGCTCACCCAGTTGTTGACTATCTGTTCGGCTACGGTCTTAGCCTCTTGATTTGGGATGGCAAACACTTCCGGCCACTTACTGAAGTAATCCATGACTACGAGAGTATATCGGTTTCCATTAAAGGTTTCGGGAAACGGCCCAGCGATGTCGATGGCTATTCGTTCGAAAGGTGCTCCGACATTGTATTGTTGCATTTGTCCATGTGGATTTACTTTTGGACCCTTGGTAGCCGCACACCTTATGCACTTTTTGCACCAATTCTCGACATCTTGTTTAGCGCTTAGCCAATAGAAACGTTCCCTTACCTTTTCCAACGTCTTGTTTATTCCCAAATGGCCTCCTGAGATTCCGTCATGTATTTCATGGAGCACTTGGTTGACTCTGGACCGTGGCACAATTAGCTGCATACGAGATGTTGTCCCATCTGCACTTTCCCATTTTCTCTTCAGCAATCCATCTTGCACAAAAAGCGAGTCCCACTGTGCCCAGTATGCCTTCAGAGTTTGGCTCCGATCTGATATCTGCTGCCAGCTTGGTCTTTCCTCGTGTTCCTTCCAGGCCAATATTGGTTCGATGTCATTGTCTGCCTGTTGGGAGGAACGGATTTCGTCTATACTCCAACCCTCTATTGGCTCAGTCCTGATCATTTGGATAGTTGCCTGTTCTTTCGCTTCTTTACGGTTGCAGTGTTCGCATTTTACCCCGCACGGTCGACGAGAGAGAACGATGAACATTTTTCCGGGCGTGGGGTAACCCAAGATGGGGGCTTTGCACAGCTGTCGCTTCAGTTCTTGAAATGCTTTTTCGCATTCTCCAGACCACCTGAACTGTCGGCCTTTTTCTGTAAGTTGATGCAGGCTCTTTGCAATGCCAGCAAAATCCTTTACGAACCTTCTGTAATACGTGGCGAGGCCCAAGAAGCTTCTCAGTTGGTGTTTATCTTTTGGAGAAGGCCAACTTTTCACGGCTTCGATTTTGTCAGGATCCGTTCTTACTCCTTCCGCTGATATAATGTGACCCAGATATTTTACTTCCGGACGAAACAAGGCGCACTTTTCCGGGTTGAGCTTTAAATGAGCACTTCGTAGCCTCTCAAACACTTCTTTTAGATTTTCGCGGTGCTCCTCGTACGTCTTACCTATGACGATAACGTCGTCCAAATATACTAGGCAAGTTTTCCAGGTGAGTCCTTGCAATGTTCGTTCCATTAGTCGCTCGAAGGTGGCCGGAGCATTGCACAGTCCAAACGGCATCACTGCAAACTGCCAAAGACCGCTTCCTGTAGTGAAGGCAGTTTTCTCACGGTCCGTACGATTTATCTCTACCTGCCAGTAACCGCTCTTCAAGTCAAGTGTTGAAAACCATTTCGCTCCAGAAAGCATATCCAAAGTGTCATCGATTCTCGGAAGTGGGTAGCTGTCCTTTTTAGTGACATCATTGAGACGTCCGTAGTCTACACAAAATCTCGTGCTGCCATCTTTCTTCTTCACGAGGACCACTGGAGATGCCCACGGACTTTGCGATTCTTCAATCACTCCCTCAGCTTTCATCTTCGACATCATTTCGGCAACTTCTGTTTGCTTTGCCAATGGAAGACGCCTTGCAGGTTGACGGATTGGTCGAGCGTCTCCGGTGTCAATGTGGTGTTGAACAATATGCGTACGTCCATATTCTCCGTCTTGTGTAGCAAATATATCAGCGTACTCACCGATTAGTTTTTCTGCCAGGATTCGCTGATCTTCGTCCAGATTACAGAGGCTGAGAATTTTGTTCTTGATTTTTATGCTCTGAACTGTTGTGACCGGTTTCGCACACTTTTTTTCCGTTGTGGTCGATATAGCCTCAACAGGTACGCATTTTCCCACTATCTCCCCCTTTTTCACCTTTACACTGAATGTTTTTGGATTTAGAATCCTTACAGGGACCATGTTGTTCTTTGGCTCCACTAAGGTCTTTCCCACCATGAAGTCTCTTTTCTTTTCTGGCTCCATCAAATAGAATCGGTGGCTACCAGGACCACCTTCCACTTTTGCCCACAAAATTGCTTCTGACGAAGGCTCTAGACTCTGATTGCTGCAGATGACGACATTTGAGACTGTGGTATTGGCGTTACCGTATATCATTGGTATCTCCATGTTTCCGTATTTCAGGGTTTGTGCCCCCAAGTCGACTACAAGTCCATGTTCTCTCATGAAGTCTGTACCAATGATGCACTCGTCACATATGTCAGCTACCAGAAACGCGTGAGTGAATGCTATTCCGGCCAATTGGATTTTTATGCGGACTTCACCATATACCTTAATCGTTGCTCCTGTAGCTGTTCGCAAGCTGCAACTGCTAGTGTTATGCAGCCAAGACTTCTGCACAAGATTCCTTCTGATAATTGAGGCCGTGGCACCGGTGTCTATTGTTGCCATCCATTTTTCTTTTCCACTGACTACTTCTACTAGAAGGCTTTCTTTGCATCGTTTTGCCAGCGAGACTTGGATGATGGTCCTGGGGCCGTCGACTCCTGCTACCAACTTCTGCCCCGCGAAGTTGGTGCTTAAGCATTTCCCGACTGATGGCTTCGGGACGGTTGACCGGCTTCTTGATAGCTGTTTCTGCGGGTTTCTTCCTCTATTTGCTTGTCACCACAGTGAGGGCAGTCTTTTCGTCGCACCGGTTCTTTACACTGCCTTTGAAGGTGTCCTATTTTATTGCAATTCCAGCAGCGCATTATCCGTCTATCCCGTCGAGTATCTCGTTCCTCGGCACTAATTCTTGTGCAGGAGCATTCGATAGATGTTACTTCCCTGATGAAATGTGTTCCCCTGGAAGCCTGATTGGCTGCTTCCATCGCCAGAGCGAAGGCAAGTGCTTCAGCAAGGGTTCTTTTCCCGGCCATCCTTACTGCTGACTGTAGCTTAGAATCTGCAATTCCCCTGATAAATGCATCTTTTGCCATTTCGTCGATAATTTCCTGGCCTGCGGTGGGGTATGACAGATGTGCCAGTCTACTCACGTCTGCTTGGAGCTGCTGAAGTGTTTCTCCTCGTTGCTGCGTTCGGCTTTGCAATTGGACCTTGTAGACCTCCTGCATGTGGCTGTCCCCAAACAGTTTCTCGATAGCCTGCACTAAAGTCACATAATCTTTATGCTTTTCGATGTCTACTGTTTGCAACAATTCTGCTGCAGGACCGTGCAAGGCCATTGTTAGGGCAAAGCACTTTTCCTCATTGTCCCAGTCGTTTGCACAGGCAGCCATTTCAAACTGCTTCTTATAAGTAGACCATGAGGTCTGACCATCGAATGAGGGAGGTTTCAAATCTTTTCTCCTTGGACCACTTAAAGAACATTCTCGCTGTTTCTGTTTTCGCACTGTGTCGAGCTCTTTTGCCAGTTGCTCAACTTTGTTGTCCATTTGTTCCAATTTTTCGCCAACATTCTTCTCTATTCTTTCAAATTTGTTATCTATTTCTTCGAACTTTTGGTGTAGAACGTTATTTTGTTCTTCCAGTTTTTGTTCTAGACTATTCTTTTGGTCGTCGAATTTTTGTTCAATGCTGCTCTTCTGTTCGTCCATTTTTTGTTCCAGACTGTTCTTCTGTTCTTCCAGATTTTTCTTTTGTTGGTCGAGACTGTTCTTCTGTTCGTCCATTTTTTTGTTTTGTTCGTTCATTTTTAATAAGAGGAGTTGCATCATTGCAGCCATGTCATTGCCGGTACTTGTCTGTTCATCCTCGTCAACATCAAAGGAATATGCATCAGGATCATGTCCCTCGTTGTTCAAAGCCTCCTGAAGTCGGAGCACCAGGTCACTTTTTCCTCCACTGGCGCTGAGGCTTCTCTTGTTCAACTCGGATTTGAGTTGGACGAGAGTCAACTGCAATAGTTTTCGACCCATTCTAGCTTTTTCAAATAGTCAGAAAACACTTTTTTTTTTTTACACACAATAAGTCCTATCCCACTTCTGACACCAATGTAAAATGTTTGTGTGGGTACAAATAATAGAACTTATTCTTTTCAATACAAATCCCTTTATTCAGTACAGTTACAATTCACTATTTAATTCTTTCTCTTAACGCAATCCAATTTCTCAACCGCTTATACTTTTCTTATCTTTTACTTAAACCACTTAATCACTTCTCCTAATTAACACTTCAGATTTCACTTTAGAACTGATTTGCATACCTTGGGGATGCTGGTATTTATACTCGAATGACATACTTCGAGAACAATCCTCGCCATCCAGCGTCCCATACAATTTCCAATTTGCTAGAAAATTCGATTCCACTCTCCAGTCGAGACTTTGTTATTCCAGTATCGACATTTTCTGCTAGATGTCGCTGCTCACATTTAAGTGGTTATCACATTGCTCCCTTCCTACAGTTGTTCGTCCCGAATAACTTCGTCATTCAGCATCCCGTTGAAATGACACATTCTATCCAAATGGACCACTTTCAATTTTCCTCGATCCCCACGCTGGATCCGGTAGACAACGTCATTAATGCGGGTTATCACCTTGTATGGACCTTCCCAGTCCTGTTGCAATTTTGGTGACTTGCCTTTCTTACGCTGAGGATTATACAGCCAAACCAGATCTCCTTCGTTGAAACCCGAAGATTTCGCCTTGATATCGTACCTAGTTTTCATGCGGCTGCTTGCTAGCTTCATCTTTTCTCTGGTGTCTTCATGCAATTTACGAATCCTGCTGCGCAAGTCATTCACGTAGTCGTTCACCTCTTTGGGCTCCGTCGGTGGGGATCCGAATTTTGCTTCACTTGGCAACCGAATTGTTTGACCAAATAAGATCTCGGATGGTGTGTGCCCTGTTGAGCTATGGACCGCGTTTCGGTAGGCCATTAAGAAGAGGGGTATGTGTCGATCCCAATCCCGCTGGCAGTTGTTTACAACCTTAGATAGATGCTAGTTAGTTAGTTTTTTTTTAGTTTTAAATGCATTTTTATTTTCTTAATCCCTAACTATTATATACTAACAAAAAATGCTTAAATGCTAGCTTACAATTACTTAACAATCTTATACTACTGGCCCCACACAGGCGCTCTAAGCTACTCTAAATTCTTATAACTATGTCTTTCGGCTTCATTTACATTTTATTTAAAATATACTTATTTTCTATACTTAAGGCTAAGAAAAAAATTTATTTACAAAAACTTAGCATATGGACATTTTTTAATTTTTTATAAAAACTTAATATCTAACTTAAAATAAACCTTAGCCTACTCAACCTAAATGTACAATACACACATAAACACACATAGACACTATACACAATCATATACATATAACAGTGTATACAAAGGTGTATATACACTGATATATGTATATATTTCTTAAATGCTAACCTAAACCTATGTAAGCTGGCCATCGCTATTTACTGAGCAAATAAATTGGTCAGCTCTGCCTCATTAGTGAGGCTGGTCTGTAATTGACGGAAACGACGACGAAACATCTTCTCCATCATTCAACCACCAAAAATGCTGGTGCTGCCGAACGACATCCCTCTTATCGCGATTCCCCACCGCCCTACTGAACCTGAGGCGATCCACACTGCCGTGTGCGACGTCTCTGTTGTAGTTGAGTCGCCTGTCCCCAGCTGTCCGAGCGACATGGAAGATTAACGGGACCGCTGATCTATCCTGGATCAACCCTATCTGATCAAGGTAGAGGAATGCTTCCGGTGGAACGAAGCCGTCAGAGCGCACACTCTCGTGGTAAAGGTAATTGGGGTAGTAAGCCCCAGATATCAGGTTATTCGTCGAGGTCATTGCTCTTGCAATGTGCCTTCGAGTCAGCTTAATTACGAAGTTGTCCACTCGTATTAGGTTCGCCCTGTTGTAAAGGACCTCACTAGGATAAAATTTCTTGTACTCCGATTCTGGTGTTCTGTACAAGCGAAGACAAGCCCTAAGGCAAGCCCTCTCAAACACCCAAATCTTTTCCATTAAGCTTGCTCGTACATTGAACCACACGGGACAACCAAATACCAGCATGGGCCTGATAAGGACCATGTAGCAGATTACCTTTACCCTCGCATCGAGTTGGCTGCTATAAAACAGTCTCTTTGTAAGGGCAAACGCACCTTTGGCTCTAGCCAGAGCAGCATCTACATTTTTGCCAAAATACAGAAACTGAACTAGCCAGATTCCAAGGTATCTGACTACATTTCGACAGGCAAGAGGCTGTCCGCGTTGTCCAATGATCGAGAACTTTCTCCAATTTTTTCTGGTATCCCTAGAGGCTCTAGACAACGGCGTCCTAAAGAGAATGGTTTCCGACTTCTGAAAGTTGATTTTCAACTTCCAGTCATCGCAAAATCGTCTTATCTTATCGAAGTCACGCTGCAAGAGGGTGTTAATGACCTCGATTTTTGGACCTGTTCTGTACGCTATCAAATCGTCTGCGTACGCAATAGTATGGGGAAGTGAACCTATCAAGTCGCTTGTAAAAATGTTGAATAGGATCGGCGAATTGACCGCGCCTTGCTGAAGACCATTTTTAATTTGAAATATTCTGACAGAAGTCACATCGCCATTCTTCACGATGAACTGTCTGTTAGTTAGCATATTATAAACAATGTACAAGAGTGGTTTACTGATCCCCAACCTAGTCAGCTTATAGAAAAGAGCCTCTAACCATACGGTGTCGAAGGCCTTCTCCAAGTCAACAAGGCAGGCACCAGTGCACTGTTTCTTGCCTTTGTTCCATTGGATATCAGAAACCAGTTTAGACGCGGCATGTGAGATATCATGTCCCGCCTTAAAACCGAATTGATTATCCGGAATTATATGTTTGTCCTCAACCCACCTAGACAGAGCTCTATTGATTACCTTTTCAAAAACCTTACTGATATTCGGAAGGAGACTTATCGACCGGAGATTCGCCGGATTGGATATACGAGTATCCTTTCCCTTTTTCGGGATAGGTTGAACCACCGCCGTTTTCCAATGCGCTGGATAATGTGCATTATTCATTGCATTATTAAACAGGGTGGTGTAAATGTCCACCGCTTCTAGAGGAAGATGTCGAAGCACGATGTTCGAAATACCATCGGTCCCCACTGATTTCTTAGCCCTGATTGTGTCGAAGATCTCACGGAGTTCTTCCTTCGAAATGAACGGGGGTAGGCAACCCTCTCTGGCAATGACATTATTTGCCATATTTTCGTCGCTGAAGCGGGTGAAACTAGAGCCTTCGGATCGCCAATTCTTCATTTCATTTCGAATGTAGCAGTTGTGCACCAAGACGCGATTGTCCAGGTCGTAATTAGGGCCAATGGTATCAGTGGCCTTGTATACTTCCTAGAAAGTCGCCCCTATGGCCTCAACCTTCTCCTGTGGATCCTCGATCACAAAAAAGTCGTCATCATCAGCGGCCTCATTTGGATCAATACCTGCTATTGTCAGTAACCGTTCATATTCTGTTGTCCGGCCTATTTTAAAACACTGAAAGTCGTTTTGATTTTTTCTTCGAAATAGTTTATTTATTTGCGGGAACATATTCGGGTTGCTGGTGTTTACAGCCCGAACCTTGTTGTTCCAGTACAAACTTACAGAAATTCTGTAATTTTCTTTTATTAGCGTTTGGATATTTTTAATCGACGACTTCAGTGTCCTAATCACCGGGTCTTGTCGGTCAGTTAACTGTCTGTACAAGTTTTTGAGTCTTGTCAGAAGTCTACTCTTCTGTCGGTGCAGTGCGTCAATAGTAGGATTGCGGAACAGGTCTTCGTTAGTCGTACGTCGATACCGCGGTATTGTAGTGTCCATAGTTTGTTTAATTGTCTCGTCCATTTGTTTTAGGTAATTGTCGATCTCCTCGTTTGACAAATTCCTATTGGACGGTGGGTGGAGCGTATTCGAGGAGAGCGCTCTTGTCAAGGTTGCGGAGAAGCGTGTCCATCGACTTTTACTGTAGTTGTAAGAATATCTTTGGACAAACTCCTCCAATTCCGCAATTTCGTTGGGAACCGTAATTTCGGTGCTAAAACCGCAATGGTCGCTGTCATACACGAATGTGCGCAGACAGTTTAATGTTTGTAAATTCGTACCTGTCAGTCGTATACGTTCGTCGTACAGCAGTAGATCCAAATAAGACCCGCCTCTGGGAAACGATGGGTTATCCGTCGCTTTAAGACCAAGTCTGTACATGACATCGTGCTGACCCCACCAATCGAGTAGAAGGTTCCCTCTAGTATTTGGCAAATTATTTCCCCAATCTATGTGTCTAGCGTTGAAATCCCCGCCAAACCTTCAAAGTTTGCTCCACCATGTGCGTACCCATTACGACATGTGTTGCGTTAGGCCCGGCAGCAGCGCGTAGATCTGGTCCACCCGCTTGGCCTGTTCTTGTACCTGCTGTTGCAGCTGAGCCATCTGTCCTTGGATTTCTAGCAAGATGGCCAGCATGTTAGGTGCAGCTTCCGTTGTTCTCGGCATTGGCGCCGAAGAAGCAACAGTCGCTTGCTGTACCCTACCTGACGCCATTTGGGCGTAGGAAATTTGAGACGAGACGGCTGGTGTTTGAAACCTAACAGGTGAACGTTTGACCTCCACCTTCTGCTGCCGAGCCAGTTTTGCTTTTTTAATGTCGGCGAACTTAGGACATCCCCGATAGTTTGCGGTGTGTCCCACGTTCCCACATAACACGCACGAGAGCTGCGACCTATCGGATGCTCCGTCAACACCCAGAGGACATTCTTCGGAACTGTGGTTCTTCGCGCACTTCACGCATCGAGGCTGCATTTGGCAGTTCGACGCGGCGTGCCCGAACCTCTGGCAGCGAACGCATTGTATAACGCTATCGCTCCTTTTTATTCTTTCCCAGTGAACCACCTGGTAGTCTAGGACATTGATACTCCTTAGACTATCCAGACGGCTTTCGGGGCTGAGCTGCACCAGGAAGAACGGCAGACTCCGTTTCTCCCGCCTGGCTCTAGCTGTGGTAAATGGCTTTACCCCTACAAACTCGAGTCCCTCACACTCCTTCTCTTTGAGCAGTGCCAGGATCTCCTCAGGATCAGAAGACGGTTCCAACCCTTTCAGCAGCATCGATTGCCGCTTTTCACACTTAGGTGTGAATGAGTAGTGCTCCGTCGTCATTTCTTTTAGAAGCTCTTTAACTTTCGCGTAGCCCTCCGCTGTATTACATGGCGATCGTTCCCCAATCGCTTAATATTAAAATTGTTCCCAATGACCAACCTACACAGGTCCTTGGTTGCACTTACCTCTAATTTATAGGTATTAATAGGAGGTACCTTCTCCTTCTTCTTCTGCTGCTGTTGTTGTTGTTGCTGATGCTGTTGTTGTTGTTGTTGTTGTTGTTGTTGCTGCTGCTTTTTTTTAAGCTGCTGTGGTTTCAGGGCTTGTTTTCGCAGCTGTTGCTTTTTTTCATTTAGCATTTGTATGCTGCTATTAATTTCTTTTAACTCTTCATCCTCATCTTCCGATTCGGATGCAGCTAGAGAGGCAAAGTTGTTATTGCCCCCCTCATAGTTGACCTTATCAGCCGTTAAGACGGCATTTGTTTTCCTTTTTGTGAGAATAGGAGGGGTTTTCAAGCTCCTCCTCCTTTTAACGGCTTTCGCCACGGCACCGGCAACACTATTTTTGCCTTTTCCCACTTCCGTTATGGGAAGAGCGGAGCGCTCTCCACCATCCATCACGTTATATTGTTTTTTTTGTAAACACTTTAATTCCTCTTATTAAAATTGTCTGTTTAATAAATTAAATAGGAAAAGAAAAACCCGTTCGCAGGGGCTGGGAAGCGAACCCAGAACCCCGAGATTTGTCGCCCGGGTTTTTGCCACTTAGGCTACCGAACACTCGATAAATTATTAAGTAAAAGTATACTTCTTTTCTTTTCTTTGTTTTTTTTTTTTTTCTTCCACACTTGTGAAGCCGAACACGAAATGATCTCAACGGAGGTCTATGAACGACTTAGATAGATGCTCATTCAAGGTCCGATTGAATCGCTCGACCATTCCATCAGATTGAAGGGGTAGTGGCGTTGTCCTCGTCTTTCTTATTCCCAAATATTGGCATATTTCCTGGAAGACTTTTGATTCAAAGTTTCGCCCTTGATCAGAGTGCAGCTCCATTGGGACCCCAAATCTGCTCACCCAGTTGTTGACTATCTGTTCGGCTACGGTCTTAGCCTCTTGATTTGGGATGGCAAACACTTCCGGCCACTTACTGAAGTAATCCATGACTACGAGAGTATATCGGTTTCCATTAAAGGTTTCGGGAAACGGCCCAGCGATGGCGATGACTATTCGTTCGAAAGGTGCTCCGACATTGTATTGTTCCATTTGTCCATGTGGATTTACTTTTGGACCCTTGGTAGCTGCACATCTTATGCACTTTTTGCACCAATTCTCGACATCTTGTTTAGCGCTTAGCCAATAGAAACGTTCCCTTACCTTTTCCAACGTCTTGTTTATTCCCAAATGGCCTCCTGAGATTCCGTCATGTATTTCATGGAGCACTTGGTTGACTCTGGACCGTGGCACAATTAGCTGCATACGAGATGTTGTCCCATCTGCACTTTCCCATTTTCTCTTCAGCAATCCATCTTGCACAAAAAGCGAGTCCCACTGTGCCCAGTATGCCTTCAGAGTTTGGCTCCGATCTGATATCTGCCACCTTGGTCTTTCCTCGTGTTCCTTTCAGGCCAATATTGGTTCGATGTCATTGTCTGCCTGTTGGGAGGAACGGATTTCGTCTATACTCCAACCCTCTATTGGCTCAGTCCTGATCGTTTGGATAGTTGCCTGTTCCTTCGCTTCTTTACCACTGACTGCTTCTGCTGGGAGGCTTTCATTGCATTGTTTTACCTGTGAGACTGGGATAATTACCCTGGAGTCGACTCCTGCTACAGACTTCTGCCCCGCGAAGTAAGCATTTCCTAACTGATGGCTTCTGGAAATTTGACCGGTTTCTTGGTAACCGTTTCTGTTGGTTTTTCTTTCTATTTGCCTGTAACCCCAGTGCAGGCAGCCTTCTCGTCGTACTGGTTCTTTACAATGCCCTTGCAGATGTCCTACTTTATCGCAGTTCCAGCAGCGCATCCTTCGTCTCTCCCGCGGGATATTTCGTTGCATAGTAGTTGGTCTTGAGCAGGAGCATTCACCAGATACTATTTCCCTGACGAAATGCATTCCTTTGGAAGCCTGATTGGATGCTTCCATCGCCAGAGCGAAGGCAAGTGCTTCAGCAAGGGTTCTTTTCCCGGCCATCCTTACTGCTGACTGTAGCTTAGAATCTGCAATTCCCCTGATAAATGCATCTTTTGCCATTTCGTCGATAATTTCCTGGCCTGCGGTGGGGTATGACAGATGTGCAAGTCTACTCACGTCTGCTTGGAGCTGCTGCAGTGTTTCTCCTCGTTGCTGCGTTCGGCTTTGCAATTGGACCTTGTAGACCTCCTGCATGTGGCTATCCCCAAACCGTTTCTCGATAGCCTGTACTAAAGTCACATAATCTTTATGCATTTCGATGTCTACTGTTTGCAACAATTCTGCTGCAGGACCGTGCAAGGCCATTGTTAGGGCAAAGCACTTTTCCTCATTGTCCCAGTCGTTTGCACAGGCAGCCATTTCAAACTGCTTCTTATAAGTAGACCATGAGGTCTGGCCATCGAATGAGGGAGGCTTCAAATCTTTTCTCCTTGGACCGCTTAAAGAACATTCTCGCAGTTTCTGTTTACGCACTGTGTCGAGCTCTTTTGCCAGTTGCTGAACTTTGCTGTCCATTTCTTCGAATTTTTCGCCAACATTCTTCTTTATTGTATCAAATTTGTCATCAACGTTCTTCTCTATTCTTTCAAATTTGTCATCGATTTCTTCGAAGTTTTGCTGGAGAATGTTCTTTTGTTCTTGTAGATTATTCTTTTGTTCATCCATTTTCTGTTGAAGACCGTGGAGATTGTTGGTTTGTTCGTCGAATTTTTGTTCGGGGTTATTCTTTTGTTCTTCCAGATTTTTCTTCTGTTCATCCAGATTTTTCTTTTGTTCATCCAGTTTTTGTTCGAGGCTATTCTTTTGTTCTTCCAGATTATTCTTTTGTTCATCCATTTTCTGTTGAAGACCGTCCAAATTTTTCTTCTATTCGTCCATTTTTTGTTCGAGACTGTTCTTCTGTTCGTCCATTTTTAACAAGAGGAGTTGCATCATCGCAGACATGTCACTGCCGGTACTTGTCTGTTCATCCTCGTCAACATCAAAGGAATATGCATCAGGATCATGTCCCTCGTTGTTCAAAGCCTCCTGAAGTCGGAGCACCAGGTCACTTTTTCCTCCACTGGCGCTGAGGCTTCTCTTGGTCACCTCGGATTTGAGTTGGACGAGAGTCAACTGCAATAGTTTTCGACCCATTCTAGCTTTTTCAAATAGTCAAAAAAAACATTTTTTTTTTCTTTTCACACAATAAGTCCTATCCCACTTCTGACACCAGTGTAATATGTTTGTGTGGGTACAAATGATAGAACTTATTCTTTTCAATACAAATCCCTTTATTCAGTACAGTTACAATTCACTATTTAATTGTTTCTCTCAGTACAATCCAATTTCTCAACCGCTTATACTTTTCTTACCTTTTACTTAAACCACTTAATCACTTCTCCTAATTAACACTTCAGATTTCACTTTAGAACTGATTTGCATACCTTGGGGATGCTGGTATTTATACTCGAATGACATACTTCGAGAACAATCCTCGCCATCCAGCGTCCCATACAATTTCCAATTTGCTAGAAAATTCGATTCCACACTCCAGTCGAGACTTTGTTATTCCAGTATCGAAATCTTCTTGTCTTCGAGTATCGACATTTTCTGCTCTGTGAATCTAGATGTCGCTGCTCACATTTAAGTGGTTATCACAATATGTATGTTATCAGACCCATTAAATGGTGATCTGGGAGTAATTAAATATGGGTAATTAAATATTGCTTACTTACAAAACAGAGTTTTCCTGAAATACTGGCTATTTATAAGGTTTCAATTTGATACTGACAGACACACACAGTTATGATACAGTCTGTTAATCAATTTAAAGCTTTCTGATAAACTATATTTTTTATTTTGTTTTGTGGTGCTTAAGGAAACAAAGATGACGGTTTTCCGACGCGCGAACACGCGACGTATAATTGTCCATGCGCGAAAAAGGGAAACTCCGAGTTGATTCCGCAAAATTCCAACGACTTGCGATTTATTTATGGTCATCGCAAAGGCCTGACGTACTGGAAATTGTAAACGTTTAAAATCGAATGGTAAATCCGTTGGAATCATCGGTATACGCGGGATCAAGACATCCTCTCCTTTGTATTTTCCTTTTATGATTGTTGCCTCAATTACGTTATTCATCACCTTTTTCACAGCCAGTCTTATTCCATTGCACAGTCGAGGTTGATTAATGTTACGCAGCATGGTGACAACTGATCCTACTTTTAACTGCAAATTGTGAATTGGTAATCCAGGCAATTCCAGTGAATTTAAAAAGTCCATGGGATAGTTGACTACGTCATCCTGTTTCATAACGGTGTCGACTGATTTGAAGGAAACCAACTGTCCTGGAAGAAAATTTAGAATGGTCGCATTGAGATCATCGACATCTTTATTTTTCGCAGCCAATATTGCTCGTTCACCCAGCCCATTATGGTTATTGAGCTGTTGCGCTATATCTGGGAAAACACGCTGAATAAGCTCCTCTTTTGAGTCTGTGATGTGACAGAAACCTGTGGGTAATGTGATGAATCTGGTCGAGGTGTCCACTTTGAATTTATTATTTCCAATGTCTAACAACTGCTTCGCAAACACATTTGCAGTTTCATCTTGTTTCAAAAATACTCGCATGTTAGTTGCTAATTCGAGTCTCTTTACGTACCGCCATAAATTCGAAAATTTTAGGCATGCGTTTAGTTCATCAGCAACAGTTGATCGGGCAATAACTGGAAGAGTATGACGAAAATCACCTCACAACAGAATCATGGCCCCACCAAAAATATTTTGGTTGTCACGAAGATCTTTCAACATTCTGTCCAGTGCCTCCAGTGACCTCTTATGGGCCATTGTGTATTCATCCCAAACAATCATTTTGCATACCTTTAGGATCTTGGCCATTGCGCTATTTTTGGCGATGTTGCAAATTGGTGTTTCGTTTATTTACATTTTTAATGGTAATTTCAAGGCAGAATGTGCAGTTCGCCCGCCTTCTAGCAGGGTCGCAGCTATTCCAGATGAAGCCAACGCTAAAGCTACATCATCTCGCGATCTGGTCCTCGCCAAAAAGCAATGAAATTAAAAACGTTTTTCCGGTTCCTCCGGGAGCATCAAGGAAATAAATTCCACCAGATCCCCTGTTTCTATCAAAGTGTCGTACGCAATTCTTTGTTGTTGATTTAATTGTTGAACATTTATACGAACTGTTTTTGACGGCGTACACGATGCAAAACATCCTCAGACATGTCATCTCTATACTTAACCCACAAATCTTTTGGATTTGGCGGGAAACTTGTCGATATGATAATCGCAAACAATGTACGAATTTGATGGGGCGACGAAAATATTACGGAATCCTTGAGCGTATCATCCCAGTGCGAATCGTTCTCGAGTAAATGTAATAATTGACATGCCTCACGGTAAGTCGCACACAGCTGTCCATTAACTGTTCTCAGTTGTTTAAACGATATCGGACCATGAACATTCAACAACAACAACAACCGCAAATGATAACATTCATCGTTATTTGGATGTACTGTGTAGATGCGACCCAGAGCGTCTGAATCAAATACATTTGGATATTCTTCAACTGGTGTTCTTTGTTTTCGACGCTGAAACGATCTCGTTGATGCATTCCATGTGTAAAAGCGTGGCATGTCAGCATACAGCAAAGTGCGAGCAAAATCATCAGTTTGACAAACTGTGAAGAAACTTGTTAATGTTGTCGACGGTGGACGTGCCGCTCTGTCTGCCGCGTTCGATTCATTAAAATAAACTCGTTGACCATTTTCTAAATGGACTACTGTAGGGTGTCTTTCATGGAACGCATATGAAAAGATACGCCAAATTGCTTCGTTGCTTCTTACATATCGACCCATCTGGTACTGTGATATTTCGTCATTCGCATTGGTTACAGCGAAGACGGCCATATCGCTACCTTTGTTAACATATTTACATATGTACTTTATCGACTTCACAGAGTTACAATATTCCACATTGATGTGAATCTCATAAGCTTTGCACAATATTGGCGAGTATGGCACAATCCAACGATTGTCTACATCAACATTTTGTCATCTTACCTTCACAACTACCGATCGCCCATTGTCCGCAACTGATCGCCGACGATACAATGGGTATCCATCATTTCCCGTTATGGTTTCAGTAATCAGGTCTCTTGGGTATCGCTTGGAACACTTGCCGTCGACCATACAGGGTGAATTGTAGTTGAAAACTTCGCAAGGTCCATGTATCATGTGTTTGGTAACTACTGCATGCAATTTTGGGCCAACTGTTTCATCAGGAGTTTCAGCTGAAATTATGGAATCAATCTCATCTGGCCTTATTTTGTCCACTAACCAGACTAAAATGTGCGCATGTGGCAGACCACGCTCTTGCCATTCTACAGAGTACATCCAACAACGGACTTGGCCATACACTCGATGCTTTATGAAGAAATTCATGAGAGATTTTAATTTTTGTTTAAAAACTCTGGCAGTGATGTCATGTCTATCAATTGGTGTTTGGCTATGTAGCAATTCCCTATTGATTTCGGACCATTGTCTAAGTCTCATATGAGGTGGCCATAATGCCTAACATATGACATATCATCCTGAGTATATTCGTGCATGTGGCGCGGGCTTCCTATGTAAGTAGCTGACAAAATTGTCATTCTGCCCACATTATTCACATTGCCATTGGCATTTATAGCTTCGCGGAGATGAATGTTTTCCTCTGATCGAAGCTGTTGTTGGTTCAAACGGATGTATGTCAGTCGTTCAGTCTCAATTTTGACATACATGTCAACGGCAAACTGATGAAAAAATCGTCGACACATCAAAATATGATTTACTTCACCTTCACGGATAATGAGTCTGTTGGTTTCAGCACCTGCAATTCAAAAATGATAAATTTTTAATTTGTTGCTTAGATGAATTGCATTTAAAAATATTATTTAATCTTGTTCAATCTAATTACCTGTTACTTGATTTAATATTTTGATATTAAAATGGTATCCATCTTCCCCCTGCCAGAAGATCAAAGGATATTGTAACGCATCATAAGTCCTGTGTGTTTCAGATACACGTTTTAAATCATTATTCCGACTATGAAGCACAATATCTCTAGATTGTAAATTTTCTCCCACAATGACAAGAGCCACTTCGTCAGTGGTAGGTGAATTAAACCTCCTTGTGTGTTCACCGGCAGGTGTTTTGTCAGCTCGAATGACAATATTATGGCTGTCAGATGTCATCCGATCCAATGCTATTTTGAACATGTTTACTAAATTGTTGTTATGATGAAGTAACATTTGTAATTCTTGGACAATGGTTCTCTTCACTGTTGGATTGTGAGCACAACGCTTATCAACTTCCGCATCTGAATTTGCCAATAAAATAAATTTGTAAAAATTGA
The DNA here is from genome assembly GCA_949129095.1 of Volucella bombylans. Lineage (NCBI taxonomy): Eukaryota > Metazoa > Arthropoda > Insecta > Diptera > Syrphidae > Volucella > Volucella bombylans. The sequence continues at coordinate 67,966 of CASBSA010000257.1, read as the reverse complement.
TGATCTGCATCTGGTAGTGGTAACAGCGCCCCCAGTAAGTGATAAATTTGTCCTTCTATCTGTAATTTTTAAAGATTTTTCCAATAATTATTTCCGTTATATATTTTAATACAAACTTGAATATTACAAAAAAATATTATGGTATAATATCTTGAAAGTGGCCATGAAATTATCCTGTATAATATGTGTAGCGCCAAACGATGTCATCTGGAAACAGCTGTTATATTTCTGAATGTTGGCCAAGAAGTGCTTAGAATCATTTCCAATCCCAGAAACTAAAGAGCGTAAAGGATCTGGTGGTGGGACCAATTCTGGCAATTTTACTTTGCCTCCAGCACAACATAGTAGATCCAGTAGATTCACCACTGTATTTTAAGGCCTTACAATATTTACAAATTATTGTCATTTCCTCAATTGTTACCGATTTGTCGGCGCAATAATCTATTGCCGGTTCATAGTGGAATGCAGCTCGTTTCAGAATCACAAGAGCACTGCGTCTGCAGAATCGCTCAATTTCATTATGTCGTGCTCGCTGTTGTTGTGTTTGATGTGCACGAACTCGTTCCATTCTAAGCCTATCTACTTCATTGTCACTCACTAAAAAACGAAATTCTGACATTGCAATACGACTATTTTCTTGATCTGTCTCTCTTTGGTCATCAGTGCGGTTAGCACGTGATGTAGCTCTTCTCACATTTGCTTGACTGCGACGACCTAAGTCAGGTCGTTTTCTCCTCGGCATCGTAAATTGTAATTAATCAAAGTGAGAAAAGTTCTCGCTCACTTAGCAGTAAAGTGTCACTATCACAAAAGATCAACAAAAAAAAGAGCACATAACTTGAAATGTCTCTATCACAAAGGATCACCGAAGTAAAGAAAGTTCTCGTGCACGTAGCGGTAATCGTCACTCACGAAGATAGAAAGATGCACTCTTTGTCTGAGGTATCGATCGACATAGAGGGTGGATCGACATATTAGTTGGTCGTCAAATGTCAAATATTATGGTTGCGTTCAGAAATTTAATTTGTGACAAAACTTAAGATTTAACAATCTACATAAAAATAATCTGTAAGATAGTTAACAACTTTCGTATTTATTAACCTTTTACACCTTCTCTGGACTTCCACAAATAATTCAAGACCAAAATTAGCCAAATTGGTCCAGCCGTTCTCGAGTTTTAGCGAGACTAACGAACTGCTAGACATAGTGAAACCATCGATAATTAAAAAAAAAACACAACTCAGAGGTGCAATTACAGCTGATGAGAGTTTAGCTCTTCTGCTAAGATTCTTAGGTTCAGGCGAAACTTTTAGAAGCTTGGATTATCAAACCATGATATCATTTCATACATTTCTGAGTCTATTCCATATTCTTGTGCTGTACTCTATTAGAAATTAAAGGAAGAATACTTAAAGGTTAATATATTTTATTGTTCTATTATTTAATCCATAAAAAGTTGTTCTTTGTTGTAGTTTCCGACAATAGTAGCCCAATGAGAAATGATAGCAGCTGAGTTCTTGCATCGATGGAAGTTTCCCTTAGTTTTAGTTTTAGTTTTAAATGCATTTTATTTTCTTAACACTAACTCTTATATACTAACAAAAAATGCTTAAATTCTAGCTTAAAATTACACAATAATCTTATACTAACTTACTGGCCCCACACAGGTACTCTAAGCTACTCTAAATTCTTATAACTATGTCTTTCGACTTTATTTACATTTTACTTAGAACTACTTATTTTGAATACTTAAGGCTAAGAAAAAATACTTGTTAACAAAAACATAATTTTTTATTTTTATAAAAACTTAATATCTAACTTAAAAAAACCTTAGTCTACCTAACCTAGATACATAATACAACATACAACACATAGACATTATACACAATTATATACATACATTAGTATATACCTTTGTATACACTAATACATGTATATATTTCTTAAATGCTAACCTAAACCTATGTAAGCTGGCCTGGATCAACCCTTTCTGATCTAGGTAGAGGAATGCTTCCGGTGGAACGAAGCCGTCAGAGCGCACATTCTCGTGGTAAAGGTAATTGGGGTAGTAAGCCCCAGATCTCAGGTTATTCATCGAGTTCATTGCTCTTGCAATGTGCCTTTGAATTAGCTTAATTACGAAGTTGTCCACTCGTATTAGGTTCGCCCTGTTGTAAAGGACCTCATTAGGATAAAATTTCTTGTACTCCGACTCTGGTGTTCTGTACAAGCGAAGACAAGCCCTAAGGCAAGCCTTCTCAAACACCCGAATCTTTTCCATTAAGCTTGCTTGTACATTGAACCACACGGGACACCCAAATATCAGCAAGAGCCTGATAAGGGCCATGTAGCAGATTACCTTTACCCTCGCATCGAGTTGGCTGCTATAAAACAGTCTCTTTGTGAGGGCAAAAGCGCCTTTAGCTCTGGCCAGAGCAGCATCTACATCTTTGACAAAATACAGAAACTGATCTAGCCAGATGCCAAGGTATCTGACTACATTTCGACAGGCAAGAGGCTGTCCGTGCTGTGCAATAATCGAGAACTTTCGCCAGTTTTTTCTGGTATCCCTAGAGGCTCCAGACAACGGCTTCCAAAAGAGAATGGTCTCCGAATTATGAAAGTTGAATTGGACTTCCAGTCATCGCAAAATCGTCTTATCTTGTCGAAGTCACGCTGCAAGAGGGTGTTAATGACCTCGATTTTTGGGTCTGTTCTGTACGCTATCACATCGTCTGCGTACGCAATAGTATGGGGAAGTGAACCTATCAAGTCGCTTGTATAAATGTTGAATAGGATCGGCGAATTGACCGCGCCTTGCTGAAGACCATTTTTAATTTGAAATATTCCAACAGAAGTGACATCACCATTCTTCACGATGAACTGTCTGTTAGTTAGCATATTATAAAGAATGTACAAGAGTGGTTTACTGATCCCCAGCCTAGTCAGCTTATAGAAAAGACCCTCTAACCATACGGTGTCGAAAGCCTTCTCCAAGTCAACAAGGCAGGCACCAGTACATTGTTTTTTGCCTTTATTCCATTGGATATCGGACACCAGTTTAGACGCGGCATGTGAGATATCATGTCCCGCCTTAAAACCGAATTGATTATCCGGAACTATATGTTTGTCCTCAACCCACCTAGACAGAGCTCTATTGATTACTTTTTCAAAAACCTTACTGATATTCGGAAGGAGACTTATCGACGGGAGATTCGCCGGATTGGATATATCCTTTCCCTTTTTGGTAATAGGTTGAACCACCGCCGTTTTCCAATGCGCTGGATAATGTGAATTATTCATTGCATTATTAAACAGGGTGGTGTAAATGTCATCCGCTTCTAGAGGAAGATGTCGAAGCACGATGTTCGGAATACCATCGGTCCCCACTGATTTCTTAACTCTGATTGTGTCGAAGATCTCAAGGAGTCCTTCTTTCGAAATGAACGGGGGTAGGTCACCCTCTCTGGCAATGACATTATTTGCCATATTTTTGTCGCTGAACCGGGTGAAACCAGAGCCTTCGGATCGTTAATTCTCCATTTCATTTCGAATGTAGCAGTTGTGCACCAAGACGCGATTGTCCAGGTAATAATTAGGGCCAATGACCTTGTATACTTCCTGGAAAGTCGCCCCTATGGCCACAACTTTCTCCTGTGGATCCTCGATCACAAAAAAGTAGTCATCATCAGCGAAATCATTTGGATCAATACCTGCTATTGTCAGTAACCGTTCGTTGTCTGTTGTCCGGGCTATTTTAAGACACTGAAGGTCGTTTTGATTTTTTCTTCGAAATAGTTTATTTATTTGCGGAAACATGTTCGGGTTGCTGGTGTTTACAGCCCGAACATTGTTGTTGTTTATTAGCGTTTGAATATTTTTAATCAACGACTTCAGTGTCCTAATCTCCGGGTCTTGTCTGTCAGTTAACTGTCTGTACAAGTTTTTAAGTCTTGTCAGAAGTCTACTTTTCTGTCGGTGCAGTGCGTCAATAGTAGGATTGCGGAACAGGTCTTCGTTAGTCGTGCGTCGATACCGCGGTATTGTAGTGTCCATAATTTGTTTAATTGTCTCGTCCATTTGTTTTAGGTAATTGTCGATCTCCTCGTTTGACAAATTCCTATTGGACAGTGGGTGGAGCGTGTTCGAGAAAAGCGCTCTTTTCAAGGTTGCGGAGAAGTGTGTCCATCGACTTTTACTGTAGTTGTAAGAATATCTTTGAACAAACTCCTCCAATTCCGCAATTTCGTTCGGAACTGTAATTTCGGTGCTAAAACCGCAATGGTCACTGTCATACACGAATGTGCGCAGACAATTTAGCGTTCGTAAATTCATACCTGTCAGTCGTATGCGTTCGTCGTACAGCAGTAGATCCAAATAAGACCCGCCTCTGGGAAACGACGGGTTATCCGTCGCTTTAAGACCGAGTCTGTACATGACATCGTGCTGACCCCACCAATCGAGTAGTAGGTTCCCTCTAGTATTTGGCAAATTATTTCCCCAATATCTGTGTCTAGCATTGAAATCCCCGCCGATTATAAAATAATTCTCCCCCGATTCCAGCCTCAGAAGTCGAAAAAGCGTGTCGAGCTCTGTAATGAATAGAGTGGATTGTGAAGCGTCTGGTGCATAAACAGAGGCCAAATAAAGCCGCCTTCCACTGCGGAGCGGGTTGTAAACGACGACTGCCTCCAACACCCGGAACCTGCGCAACACGCCCTTGTACACTCTGTGAAATTTTATACCTTCTTTAATGAAGATCGCGACACCGCCTCCACGTTTGGATCTGGGTCGGTTTCTAACAATATAACTTCTAACAATATAATTATTGTACTCCAGTTTGTGCTTATCGGTTGGCCTGGTTTCGCCAGCGAAAAGCATATCAGGAGTTTGGTCTTGTAGCAACTTAAACATCGCGGCTCTTCGTTCAATCCTAATCAGTGAACTAACATTCACCGCAAGGACCTTCAAAGTTTGCTCCACCATGCGCGTACCCATTACGACATGTGTTGCGTTAGGCCCGGCAGCAGCGCGTAGATCTGATCCACCCGCTTGGCCTGTTCTTGTACTTGCTGCTGCAGCTGAGCCATCTGCCCTTGGATTGCGAGCAAGATGGCCAGCATGTTAGGTGCAGCTTCCGTTGTTCTCAGCATTGGCGCTGGAGAAGCAACAGTCGCTTGCTGTACCATAGCCCCCCTACCTGACGCCATTTGGGCCTAGGAAATTTGGGACGTGACGTCTGGTGTTTGAAACCTAACAGGTGAACGTTTGACCTCCACCTTCTGCTGCCGAGCCAGTTTTGCATAATACGCACGAGAGTTGCGTCCTATCGGATGCTCCGTCCCTACCCAGAGCACACTCCTCGGAGCTGTGGTTCTTAGCGCACTTCACACATCGAGGCTGCGTTTGGCAGTTCGACGCGGCGTGCCCGAACCTCTGGCAACGAACGCATTGCATAACACCTTCGCTCCTTTTTAATTTTTCCCACTGAACCACCTGGTAGTCTAGGACATTGATACTCCTTAGACTATGACGGCTTTCGGGACTGAGCTGCACCAGGAAGAACGGCAGACTCCGTTTCTCCCGCCTGGCTCTAGCTGTGGTAAATGGCTTTACACCCACAAACTTGAGTCCTTCGCACTCCTTCCCTTTGAGCAGCGCCAGGATCTCCTCAGGATCAGTAGATGATTCCAACCCCTTCAGCAGCATTGATTGCCGCTTTTCACACTTCAGTGTGAATGAGTAGTGCTCCGTTTTCGTTTCCTTTAGGAGCTCTTTCACTTTCGCGTACCCCTCCGCCGTATTACAGTGGATGGCATGGCGATCGTTCCGCAATCTCATAATTTTAAAATTATTACCAATGACCAACTTACACAGGTCCTTGGTTGCATTTACCTCTAATTCGTATGTGTTGATAGCAGGCACCTTCTCCTTCTTCTGCTTCTGCTTCTGCTGCTGCTGCTGTCGTTGTTGTTGTTGTTGTTGTTGTTTTTGCTGATGCCGTTGTTGTGGCTGCTCTTGTTGTTGTTGTTGGTTTTTTTTACGTTTTTGTTGGTGTTGTTGTTGGCTCTGAGCAAGCAGCGTCTGCTGTTGTTGCTGGGATTGTTTTTTATCTTCCCTCTTCCTTCTTGTCATTTGCCTTTCTTTGATTGCCAGTACCCTTTCTTGTAGCATTTTTATGCTGCTACTTATGGCCTTCATCTCCTCCTCTTCATCTTCAGATTCGCTCTGTTCCAATGAAGCGAAGCTGTTCCCTTCCCTCGATCCACCAAGCAATTTTACACAGGAATTTGGTTGGGATGGACGATGGACTAAGTTTGAAGTTGGCCTAAGCTTCCTCCTTCTCTTAGCCGTTGGAGTTTGGCTTGAACCGCTTGAGGCCTCGCCTGATGAGTCCGCAGGTCCCGCTATTGGAATAGCGGACCGTTCTCCACAATCCATCACGTGTGTTTGTTCTCTTTTTTTTTTTTTTGTTACACTTCACTTATTATTATTATTTCAGTAAAAAATAAAAACAATGTCTCCCGTTGGCAATCGAACCCAGGCCTCCGATTCATCACACCAGGTATGCTGTCGTCCGAGTGTTTGCCACTTCGGCTACCGGACACTTGATAATTTCTTGTTTCAACGTATGCTTTGTTTATTTTCTGCACTTGTGAAACCGTGCCACTAAGGTCTATGAACGACTGAGAATTTTTAACCTATATACCGCTGGAGATATGCTGTAGTTCCAATGAATAATGATAATTAAAAATAATGATAAACACAAAAATCATTCTATACTGTCTTTTCTTTTTCTTACATAAATCACCCTTTCACCTTTTTATTTTATTATGGAATTATTATTTTATTATGGAAATATTATTCAACAATGAAAAACACTTATAGATATATAAGTTATGCACATAATATTAATGGACTTAAATTGTAAAATAATTCTTTGTACTATATATAATTTCTCTTGATCTGTACCTTATAATGAATTGTATTGAATAATAATAATAAAAAAAACTATTTGGACCACGGAAATGAAAAGCACATTAACAGGTCCAGGATATTGTTAGTGACCCAAAGGACAAACTACTGCAGGGTACGTTTCAATGGGTGTTTTACATCCGACCAGCGTCCCAAACAAAGTAAGTTCTCAAATCATTTCACCAGCATAGACTCGAAATCACGTCAAATACTGATTGTTTATTACTGGGTAATCGAATTATCGTACCAGAGGTGACGGCCAGGAGTGGTGAAAACGAAAAGACTTACCGGGAGCTATATACGGTGGCCAAGGATGGATACGGACATTGAGAACATTTTGAGACGATTATAGTGGGTGGCCATGGTTCAAGTGGTAGTGTATTGGCTTCCAAATTGGACGGTTCGGGGTTCAATACCACCGGCCCCTGAAAGACATTCGTTTTTTCAGGCATCTCTTATAAATTCACGTAAGATGAGTGGTTGCCTAGAATGCAACAACAAGTCCAATTACAATAATAATTTAGTCTCCCCCGAAAATGTTGGATGTCACCCATGGAGCGAAATAACCACTGAGCCCAAAAATCTTTCTTCTCTCTCTCTATCCTATTTTCCTAAAAACTTAACACGTGTTGAGGCACGTGGGTGTTAAGTTCTTAAATAAAAAAAAATACGTTTGCACGCAATCACATCCTGAAAATCCGCACGCAGTAATACATCTTTATGAAGAGTTGGCCAGACCTTCATATTAATTTTGCTGGTTCGTTTCACAGCAAAATATTCCTCATTGCAGTAGACTCCTTATCTAAGTGTCTGGAAGTGAAGGTGGTGTTGTAGAGTGATCCCTATTAAATTTTTGTTGAATCTGATTTTCTTTAATCCTAGAAAGATAATTTTCTAAAATGTAACAATTGTCTTAGCGTAAACTCGACCTTTATACCAATTGGTAAGTTGAAGTTTTAAACCAATTGAGTTTGGCTTAAACTTATTGATACACAGCAAAGTATATAAGCCAGTGGGCGGGTTCTATCTGATGGTGTTACATCTAAAACACCACAATAAGTTTCAGTATGCTCATATAACTCTTTCAATACTCTTCTCTTTGGTCATGAGCTTTAAATCCTATTTTATATTATTTCTTTTAATCTGCACGATAAAACAGTAATAATCAGAGAAAATAGCAGGATCCCACCCCACCGACGCATGTCTGAGCCATGCGTCGAACCGTAGTAACATTTCGTCCATTCGAACCGTAATAGTAAATCGATTTTTTTTTTAAAAGTGGAACAATTGCTTAACAATTAAAATTAATGTAAATTTCATGAGTTTAATAACACACATAAAACTTAAAATTGTACATTTGGACATACTCGTATCATAAAAGTTCAAATCGGTTTCCCGCGTCGATTAATTTAATTCAGTGTTTAATAAATTTGAAAAAATAAAAATAAAAAATTTAATTAAATCTACGCAATTTTTCCGTTTGGGGGAAGATCCTGATTCCGTTTTGTCAGCGTACGGATTCCATACCCGTTGGAATCAACAGCAACAGTCACGGTACAAACACCGGTGTGTGTTTCATAGGCACCGCTTCGTGCTACGGCTTTCCTATACACGGTACGCATATCCGTTGGCACCAACAGCAACAATTACGGGGCAAACACAGCTGTACTTTGCTGAGATGCAGACTTTCTTGAAACGGAAATCTACAATTATGTTATAAAGTAAGTACAATTAGTACATTAGAAAATCAAATCTCTTTTCTTACCTCGAATTATTTTTTTTTGTGGCACAATGAGCACAATGGAGAAATTGCAAAAAAATATCTTCGCTCAAATGCAAAAGGATTTTACTAATTTTGGGAAGCGGCCTAAGGCCCAACGAACAAAAAACTATCTCAGCGCTAGGATAACCATTTTGGATACTAACTTCAATGCTAGCTCCGAGTACAACAAGGAAGCAGTTTCATCAAAGGATGCTGAAAACAAAGAAGAATTGGAAAAGCTGTTTGACAAAATAAAGGATTTATATGTGGATTACCGGACTGCACTGATGGATAGCATCGACAAATTGGCAGCAACATCCGAACCAGCAACAGAGAAGCATTCAGGATCAACGGTGATTTCTGTGGAAACAAATAAAGGTCATTCTAGAGATTTAAAATTGCCTGTTATTAATTTACCTACGTTTTCTGGGAGTTACGAAGATTGGAGATCATTCCATGACCTTTTTGTGTCTCTCATCCATACAAACGAGTCCCTTTCTGAAATTCAAAAACGCCATTTTCTAAAATCGACTGTCACAGATGAGGCTGATAGGTTAATACAGCATTTAGGAATTACACAAGGGAATTATGAGAAGGCATGGACGATTTTAACTTCGAGGTATGATCACAAACGCATGCTCGTCAATGCTCAGCTAAAGCTTTTCTTCAATCAACCATCTTTAAATCAAGAAACTGCTAAAAGGATAAAGATGCTATTGGATACAACTCAATCCTCATTTATTGTATGCTGCATAAACTTCCTGTAATGACTCAACAGTTGTGGGAAGAGAAGTTAGGGATAAATAAGTCTTTGCCTACTTACCAGGAATTTTCGGGGTTTCTTGAAGCAGGATTTAGGGCACTTGAAATTGTAGACGAGAAAAAGGGAAAAAGGGGAAGCAACCATAGGAGCTTAGAAACAAAGACCAGTTCTTTTCACGTTAGGCCAAAACAAGAGGAACAGTTCCGGTGTAAGGTCTGCAACAAAAATCCACATTCCCTTCGTTCGTGTAATCGTTTTCTTAGGATGGATATAGGTTTGCGAAAAACAACTGTCGAGAGAATAGGGGTATGTGAAAATTGTCTCGCTTATAGCCACAGTACCCAGCATTGTCCAAGTCGAACGCGTTGTTATTTCTGCCAGCAGCTACACCATTCCTTGCTTCACTCCTCTGCACATTTGCCTAACACAAACTCACAAAACCCCCATTTACACACTCAACATACTCCACACCGTTCTACAACTTACAATCAACACAACACTACACATCCTAATTTACCACATAACTCACTATCCTATCATAACTCTGCAAAGGGGCACTCAACTGCGCCTACTACACAATCCTGTCAAGTTCCTACTCTTAATGCTAACACCGCGTCTTTTCACCCATCTGATCGTGTTCAGGAGTCAACACCCAGCTGCTCAGGACTAAACACTTTCCACACTTCTAATAATCACATCACACAGGTACTTCTAGCCACTGCCCTGGTAAGGGTAAAGTCCGCGTCAGGAGTATATCACACCTTGAGAGCCTTAATAGATCCTGGTTCGGAAACAACCTTTATTACAGAATCTGCCGTACAACTTTTGAGATTGAAAAGTCGTCGAACATTCGTTGAGGTGTCAGGGCTGGGGTTGGTCAGCAGCGGTTCATGTCACAATTATGTTGACATTGCGTTTGGGTCTCTACACTCGACTTTTGAGACAAACACACGTGCTTACATATATAAGTTGCTGACTTGCCTTCTTCCGGCCAACATACTGACTTTCCAGCCGTGGAAGCACATAAAGGAGTTGGTATTAGCAGATCCCGCTTTCGATAAGCCAGCCCGAGTCGATATACTCTTAGGTAGTGATGTCTATACTGACTTTATCCTTCCAGATACAGTTCGAGGAGAAACAGTTGCATCGCCTATCGCCCAAAAAAACCCAACTTGGTTGGATATTAGTAGGAAAAGTTCCAACGAATCCTCCAAGAAAGGTCCAAAGCCTAGAAGAGCAATTAAAGAAATTTTGGGAAATTGAAGAGACGCCATTCAAAGCTGTGGAATTATCGAAAGAAGACAAGTCCTGTGAAGTGCACTATATGCAACACAATAAGCGACTGCCCGATGGGCGTTATGAGGTATCGCTTCCATTTAAGGAGGGAAGACAACCTGGGCTTGGATCCTCGAAAGGAGGGGCCTTGCCTAGGTTTCTTCAGTTGGAGGGAAGGTTTGAGCAGAACTCCACGCTACACAATCAATATAGCAAATGTATTAAGGAATACTTACTTCTCAATCAAATGACAGAAGTTGATGTTGACAACGACGAAGTCCTTAAAACACCCTTTCATTATTTCGTACCCCACCATGCAGTTTTTAAAGATTCCAGCTCCACCACTAAGCTACGAGTTGTCTTCGATGCTCCTGCAAAGACCTTGGATGGGACATCATTAAAACAGCATCTTCACAGTGGACCTAAAGTACAAAACAATATCATTGATATAATTATGAGGTGGAGAACGCATAAATACACCTTCACTGCAGACGTGGAAAAAATGTACCGGCAAATACGTGTAGCACATCGGGACTCATATTACCAGCTCATCTACTGGCGTGATACTCAAGAAGAACCAATCAAGGTATATCGACTGCTGACGGTGACTTTCGGTACAACATCAGCACCCTACTTCGCCATAAGGACCATCAACAAATTGGCTGCTGAGGAAGAGCACAAATATCCTCTTGGAGCAAAAATGGTCCAACAAGATATGTATGTGGATGACCTTATAAGTGGGGCTGGTTCTATAGAAGAAGCCTTGCGTAAACGGGAACAAATACAAGGTTTGCTTTCCTCGGCAGGATTCATCTTGAGAAAATGGACGAGTAATTCCGATGAAATTCTCCATCACATACCGGCAGATCAGCGTGAAGTCGACTTTTCTCTTCCCTTGGGTTCACCGGAACACATAAAGGCTTTAGGTAAATGGTTTCCTCTAGAAGACTCATTCTCATTTCAAAACATTTGCTGCGACACATCCGAGGTGACGAAAAGGTCCATTCTTTCAATAACTGCGAGATTGTATGACCCATTAGGATGGATCTCGCCCTGTGTCATAAAGGCCAAAATGATGATGCAGCAATTGTGGTCTCGAAAGTTAGACTGAGACAAACCAATTCCTCCAGAACTGCACAAAGATTGGTCTATTTTACGCAGAGAGCTTCCATCACGAATTCCAGGATGGATTTACACACACGACACACAGCAAGACCTGGAAGTACATGGATTTAGTGACGCGTCTCAGCGAGCATACGGGGCTGCGGTATACTTACGAATTTTGGACTCTAAAGGTAAGATCCACGTACATCTGCTTATATCCAAAACTAAAGTCGCACCGTTGAAAACAGTTAGTCTGCCGCGTCTTGAGTTGTGCGGCGCAGTAATCCTGGCCACTCTCTTGGAGTATACATCCACTGTCCTTGGTTTTAGACATGTTCGTAGGTACGCCTGGGTGGATTCAACCATTGTTTTAGCGTGGATAGCTGCACCTCCATCCAAATGGACAACATTCGTCAGCAATCGGGTAGCAGAAATCCAGAAGCTAACAAACGATGATATCTGGAAACACGTCCCAACACAACTAAACCCAGCTGATCTGAGATCACGTGGAGTTCTACCATCAGCTCTAGCAGAAAACAAACTCTGGTGGAACGGTCCTGACTTCCTACACAATACCTGGAATTTTCATTGCCCTCATCAGCCCACTGAACTAAAAACTGAAATAGAAAAACGAACAATTCGTGCGCACTGTACATTTAGAGAAGAAAATACCATAAGTTCACTAATTAAAAGGCATTCGATCTTGATAAGGCCCTTAAGAGTCATTGCCCTTTGCAACAGATATATATTTAATAGTAGACAGGTATGCAAATGTAGAAACTATGATGTACTTTCGCCATTAGAGCTGTTTACAGCTACACTTGTGGCAACACGGATAGCGCAAGGTGAGATGTTTTCAACAGAAATTGCAGGAATCAAAACGGCATCAAGCGGAAGGCTGAAATCATTAGACCCCTTTGTTGACAAGGATGACATCCTGCGTGTCGGAGGCAGATTACAGAATTCGAATCTAAGCTACGAACAACAACACCCAATCATCCTATGCCCAAAACATCATTTCACTCAGCTATTATTGCGTGATGCACATGAGAAGACGTTGCATGGCGGAATCCAGAAGATGATGGCATACTTGAGCACCAAATATTGGATATTACGTGTCAAGAGCTCAGTCAAAAGGTTCATACACAACTGCAATATTTGCTTTCGCTATCGAGCACGTCCAGCACAACAAATGATGGGCAGTTTACCAGCTCCTAGAGTATGCAGTTCACGACCATTTTCACACGCCGGGGTTGATTATGCGGACCCAATTGACGTCAAGGCTTGGAAAGGACGGGGGTCCAAAGTATCTAAAGGGTATTTTGCAATATTTATTTGCCTTGCTACCAAGGCTATACATATAGAGCTGGTAAGTGATCTGACAACACAAGCATTTATAGCAGCATTTCGAAGGTTCACGGCTCGAAGAGGTATTAGCGTACAACACTTTAGCGACTGTGGAACCAACTTCATAGGAGCGGACAAAGAGTTACGAAAATTGCTGAAGGCGGCTCAAACAGATTGGAAAGAAGTCCTCCGGCTTCTCCCCACTTTGGAGGGTTATGGGAAGCAGGAGCGAAATCCATCAAATTTCATTTAAGGCGAATTGTTGGTACAGAGGTATTTACATTTGAGGAGCTCAACACGTTTCTTACTCAAGTGGAAGCGTGTCTTAATTCGAGGCCACTCTGCCCCATGACCAGCAATCCCGACGACTTCACACCATTAACACCTGGACACTTCCTTATAGGCGAAACACTAAGTACTGTACCTCACCCGGACCTGAATGATGCTAAACTTGGCTATCTCGATAGATGGCAAAGGATTCAAGGTCTCTACCAAATATTTTGGAAGCAGTGGAGCACTGAATATCTGTCGAGGCTCCAGCAACGACCAAAATGGCTCAAGCTTGAACATCAGCCACACATCGGAGACCTCGTCTTGGTGAAGGATGAGCGACTACCACCATCGAAATGGAGCCTGGCTCGGATTACCGACACGCATCCAGGAACAGACAACTTAACACGCGTGGTTACAATTAAGACACAGAACGGACAAATGAAAAGACCTATCACAAAAATATGCCTTCTGCCATCAAATAAAACTTATTCTGATGAAACACTTATCTAAAAGGTCATAAAATACCTAAATATAAACATACACAAGCACTCATCCCGGGCAACGTTGCGGAGTTCCGAAATGCCGACGGGAATTGGCGAATCAAAACCCCGACGGCATTTGAAGCTTCTTAGTAACACTACCAACGTTGTCCACTCAAAACACAACACAACACTTTAACTTGTATCATTTTAATAAAATATTTAAACACAAGCATACACCACACAACACCCGCGAATCGTTTCCGATCAAATCACTCATGCACTTTTATGAATCAATTACACCTTAACATTATCTCATATTTATCTTATTTATTATCAACATACATATCTTACATATCTTAAAATTACAATTCTATACATTATACAAATATACTTAAATTTACATAATACAGTCCACTAAAAATATCAAAACATTAAAAATATCAAAACACTAAAAATATTAAACACAACACTTTATGAAACATACATACAACATGAACATATGATCTAAATATATGTGTGTACATATGTACAACTCAAATGTTGGTCATTCATACGTGCAATCTCTACACAACTCAAATCTGGGTCATTCATATACCCAACGCACATACACACACGCACACATACCAAACACTACACAAATCAAAACAAAACAAAATAGCAAAAGGAGTGATAGGACAACCGATATTTTGTCTTTGTTTGTGCTGTCGGCCATTATCATTGTCATTTTTCGTTAATTTATTCATATTAATCAAGTTCTGTTTCTTTGCATGTTCTGAGCTAAATACCAGAGATGTTATGGAGGCTGTATGAATAAAATCATAAACTAGACACTTTTGTTACATGGATAGTGGACGACATGAATGCTGAAGAAGATCGGATCGAGACTTGCGAGCTTCGCTCACAGGGACACCTAGCAGTGACATTGAGGAGAAGTGTGGCAAATGGAAATTCCCCCTCGTACAGCTTTTAATTATCCATACCTTGCAATGTAGGCACAAAAAACTGGATTGTCTCGTCGCAATACCGAGTACCATTAACTGTTATTGCCTGATCAACCGCATTTTAAAAGAAGAATAGTACGATGATACCTCCAGCCCAAAATTGGGACCAAACAGTACCGCGTTGTAGATCCATTTGTTTATCAACAATCATTCGTGGCTTTTTCCGAAACCCCAACTCTGAAGTGAACTCTGAAGATAATTTTGTTTGAAAAATCAGCATCCACTTGTTGTGTCGGCAGGCTTCAGTTCTTCAGTCAATTACACTTTGTATGCATGAAGAGAGCTTCTCGAAATGTCAAATGTTTGACCACTTTGCTGTTCTCAAGAATAGCTTCGATGTTTTGTGTGTCTTTAAGATCACTAATTGATAAAATCTCCCTGAATTTTTGAATTAATCACTTCACAGTTGATGAAGTTAAATGACACTTTACCTCACGCAATCTTGCGTGAATTTTCGGACACCATTTATATATATATATATTTTTTTTTTTTGAGAACTTAACACTCAAGAGGGTATGACTACTCTTAAAATGCCGGAGCACGTGTTAAGTTTTACGGAAAATTGGATAGAGAGAGAGAGAAAGATTTTTGGGCTCAATGGTTATTTCGCTGCATGGGTGGCATCCAACATTTAATGGGGAGACTAAATTATTAATTTAAATTGACTTGGTGTTGTATTTAGGCAACTATTCACCTCACAAGATTTCAGTTGCCTGAAAAAATGTCTTTCGGTCACGGCTGGTATTGAACCCCGAACCGTCCGAATGGGAAGTCAAGACACTACCACTTGAGCCACGGCCACCGACATACATAATAATTATAAATATTATCGTAACTTAAATTTGTTTTTTAAATATGTTCTACTAGTTTAATCCTCCAAATAATACAAGAATTTGTACCCTGATCTGAGATAAATCTGCTTAAAGTCCTCAGTTGATTACAGTTCACCAGAACCGGATACGAGAGCTAAATTGCTCTATCGCCAAAATCCTCACCTCTATCTAAAACTTAATTACTTTCTGTTTCACTACAATACTGGTAACTTTGTCGTTTCATTTCTAGAGAAGAAAACCCATCCATTGTTCACGCTAATTCAACTTCAAGAAAAGCTTTCAGATGTCTGATTGAAATCCAAATGCTATAGCCCACCACAGTAAGTGCTAATGATAATCTCCTACAAGGAATTGATTTAAAATATCCTTTACTCTGCTATTGACTGCTTAATGACACTACAATAATATTTGCGCCCAATTCAGCCCTTTCTACTGGTTATTTCCAGACTAACAAGTTGTTACGTGAACACAGAGACATGACACTGACAATATATAGTACAAAAAAACAGCACTCAATGTCATTTCCAGAAATTCTGATATCCTAGCCAAACTAAGGATATCATCCCCCATGACCATGCGTAACACACCTCAAGTGCTCCTGATTTACAGCTATACGCACTCGTGAATTTATTCAAATAAAAGGACCTTTTAGGTAAACATGTGCTCTGTCTAAGTTTCCCTATTCACGTTTCAGGTAGACAAGGCCTCCTATCCTATATTCTCGAGGCAGACATCAAAACATTCACTTCATCCCACACAAAAATCTTAGATGTCTACAATGTCCAATGAAGGATAGGAAATAAATCGCGTCACCACAAATGCCAAGGAGGGCCGGTAAAAGCCATTCATCAGTATATGATACTATACGGGTACGTGTAGATAGACGTCATGAGTTGCTTTTCATACTTTAACCTCGGGAACATTAAAATGAAGCATTTTCGGTCATGTCTCAATCACTCGAAGAACGGAGCACTAGCCCCCGTGATATAATTAAAATAATGAGACCCTCGTGCGAGTAAAGATTCCTTGCGGCACGTTTCCACTTTCACGGTGATTGACTTCTTGTAGTCAGTGCATGGCTCCATTTATATTAATAGACAAAGTCACCCCTTTTTTTTAGCACGCAAGTCATTAAGGAAATACTTCAAATGGCACAGCGCCTCGGTAACCATTGTGCCGCATTATTGAGTTCAGTCGAATTGAGTAGAGCCAAAATCAGACTGCAAACAGTCTCTGACAACACTAACTTTTCCGTCAATACACGTGCGGAATGT
This sequence comes from Volucella bombylans, assembly GCA_949129095.1. Taxonomy (NCBI): domain Eukaryota; kingdom Metazoa; phylum Arthropoda; class Insecta; order Diptera; family Syrphidae; genus Volucella; species Volucella bombylans. The sequence goes on along the minus strand of CASBSA010000257.1, from coordinate 50,877 downwards.
CTGTAATCGAGAGCGCCTCTATTTTCTATTTCAGGCGTTTGATTTTCTTACTTTGTCGTCATAATCATTAACCTCTCTTACCCTTGTCAGTCTTCGTTATTCTGTAAAGAAAATGCCTTAACACAAATCATTATGGGTTCAGAATCGGAATAGGAAAAAGGTACTCCTACCATATTTGGGCTGTACATGCTCGCATATTGATATAAGACTAGAAGTACGAACATTCAGGACTTCACGTTGATATGCCACCCCATTATCAGGTTAGGAGTTGGTTGGTTTTTGTATTGTTTTGAAAGGACATCTTAGTCATAGATCTCGTGTCAATTGAACTGTCGGGATATTCGGTTTTATTATCTATCCCAAGTTCCATTCTCACACTGGTAAAAGTTCTATTTGCGTTTCATGCAAATGAAGCAAAACTAATTCGGTGAGCATGAGCACGCATTTCGTAACGGAAGGGCAAGGATTGGGATTACAACACGATTCCAAGGTCTGACCCTGAGATGAGGGAACTGGTACACAGATGATATTGCGAGTTTTCTTCAAGGTCAACCAAGATACTGATGTGGATTGGCTTAAAGCAGCTTTATTGGTAAGGGATGCTTTGAAGATGACAGCGAATATGGCAAAAAAAAGAAGAGCGGCATGTTTCGTTGAGTGAATCTAATGAATATTGGCTGAGTGGTATTAAGTTGAGGATCTTCTCTCCGAAGCCTGCCTGATCTAAATTTGTTATTGTCAGGAATATATTAGGGTATAAATGGATGAAGGTATCAAGAGCAACAGTTATGTTTGTCCACTTGTATTCTTGAGGGTAATACGATTATACGGTGGTTATTTGAAGACTCATGTTGGTCTCTTTCTTTACTTTTTTTCTTTTCGTTGGAGACAGATGAGGGCTGCTATCATCATGGAAAGCATGTCGTTGTTGTGCTCTTGAGTAAAATAGAATAAAAGTTTCATTGGGATAGGATAAATGAACTCGGTCGCCTTGTCGATGGAATGTTATGGATACAGGGGTTGGTTTATTAATTCAAGGTCGCGCAGAATAAAATGCAACGTAGTATTCCAAGTTCGTCTGTCTTGAATTATGAATGAATTATAAAAATCGCTAGAAATATAAAAATCATTATGATTTGTTAAAGGGTTAAAAGTTTACCAAAACTGTTAGGCAATTGAAAGAGTACTCCAGTTTTCGGGATATCAGAAGTGGAATATGAGAACGATGCTTGGAAAATTGTGGTTTTAATTATCCGCTGTGGTTATGAAGGGTTTTTAGCTTGAAATTTTTAGCATGGTAAGTATCGAATTTAGAGATAAAAATGTTTTCAAAGTGGAACAAAGCAATTTGAAAAACAGACAGAAATTTAGTTCAATATTTGGACGAAGAAACTCAATAAATAAAGCTCTTATCTATGGGTTAACATAGCTGGCAGTGTTATTTTGATGATTAGAATGCTGCGGGCCATTTCTAAGGACAATTACATAATGTTAACGCTTATCTACTGAAGAAGAAACGGTTGAAGTTACCCAGCCACAATACTAGTAGGTAATAAAAAAGGAAAGAGAAATGTAAAAGAAATTATATTTCTCTTCTTCTCTCACTTCCTGAGAACACAAGCTCTTTAGAGGAATGCAAAGAAAAATTTGAAGAATGTCAAAAACGGAGACATCTTTAAAAACGTCTCAAGGAGCAAACCTAAAACAAGTAGATGACCACTTTCAGAATCGCTGAAAATTTTGTGTGATTATCGGATTTTAAAGAAAGTTTTCGACTATGATTCAAGAAAGATCTTTATTTGAACGAGACATTACTTTTCAATGTTTGGATTGCCCAAATGTGATTCATTTCCAAGTCTCATTCTTCAAAATCAGCTTTATGATTTCACGAGTTTCAAAATCTGCTTAACGGAGCCTGATCCTTATTCCCCACACTTGGGCATTATGGTGTAGGGTTTTTATAGATCAGTCTCAGCTTTCCCCAGTTCTTTCCATTTGATTCCATTGAATAGCATGACAAGCATGAGAGGTATCGCCTTCCCGAAAAGTATGTCCGAACTATCTCTATCATTGTCTTTGTATTATAATGCCCCTAAAACTTTGACCAATTCTCTTATGAAGCTATTAGATTTAAACGTGGTTTGCCAGAAAATAGTAAAGATGTTCAAAAGCATAATGCCAATTTTGTCTTGTTTGTTCATTTAGCTTTATCTAGGTCAACACCGGACTGCTTAGAAGTTTCGGTTTAAACGTTTATTAAATGAAAAAATAAATACTCTCTTTTTAGTTTTCATTTACTAATCTATCGAATCTATCTTAAGATTGATTTGCTTTCTGTATTCCTACCTTAATGTAACCTATGTGTTGAAACATAAGTTCCAGTGGCTGCATAGGTGATTGTCCGGCAGTTCTTAGAATCTTGCACGAGCGGACACCTTGTAGAATTTTGTCATGATTCTAGCTGCCATGTCATGTCGATCACGCGAGTATCGTGTGATTCTAGATTTGGTGGGAACTAGGACAGTCTCCCTTACATTTTAATTTGATTTTAAATGATATAAATGATTTAGACATTTATACGGACCTTTCGCCGAAGGATTTTCAGAAGGGCTTGGTCCTCCAAGTTGTGGGTTACGTTACGCGTGGGGGTAATTTCCACACCGCATAAAAAAACAAACAGTTCACAAAAAAGCTCGGCTGATATGATGTTGACGACCCCGATCTTTTCAAGGGCGACAATCTTCGGCTTTTCACATAGAATGTTGGAACCCTTAACAGACCTCGAGCATATAGAGAAAATATTGCAGTAATACAAGGAATTCGATATTATTGGTAGGCCAAAAAGTGGATGTAATATCGATTTACTATTCGAGTGAGACTTAAACAAAAACGCCTTAAGCTTTCGTCATGTTAACGAGCGCCTCATAACAATCTCCATCAAGGTCAAATTCAGAAATATAATCCTTATTTTCGTTCGTTCATTCCCCTACATGATCGATGGCTGGTTGGACATGTTAACCGCCGTTGAACGTCATTCTAAATCATAGCTTGCATAACACCACACTAGACAATGGATTCATTTTTTTTTTAATTTTTAAAAATGAACACCTCAAATACTATATACATATGTACTCGTATATGTATGTTTTTTTCATCAAAAAGTCTGACGCTACAACCACATTGATCATATTGCCATCGAACCCAGACCCCTCCAATATTATGCTTGTCCGAACTTTCCGAGTAACTAACATTAGATCATTACCAATCAGGGTTCGAAGATGGATATCAAAGGCACAACGAAATAAAGTAGAAGAACTAAAATTCGACAGCAAGAGACCGCTAGACACAATAGGATTGTGTCTTGTTTCCCACGAGCCACCAGAGAAACTGCTTCTGAAATGATTGGTTTCAAAGCGCTGCTGAAAAGAAACCTCTGGCTTGATGTGTAACCAAGCAAGAAGCAGATAAAGCTGTGCTGCATCGACGGAAGATAACAGTTCGTGAGCTCTACGAGCAGAAAAGAAAGTACGATCACAGTCTTCTCAGAACGAGAAAGAAGGAATACAAGGAATTCGCGATCGAAGAAATGGTGAGATGAAACGTTCGAAAGTTTTATCAGAGAATAAGACGAACATGTCAGGGTTCCAAAACCAGAACGGAAGACTGAAAAGATGGACATAGGCAACTAGAATATAGAAAGATGTTAGGTAGAATAAGCTATTCGTTCTGGATGAAGACGACAGAGAATTTCGTTTCATTTAGACACAGCTAAGGAAGTAGTAACAAAGCTAAACTCTGAAGAAAGCGTTCTGGTGCTGTCGAACTGCACAAAGCTGCTGGAAATGACTTGGTTGGGAACATGCACCAGCTTATCTATGAGATATGGTCAGAGAAAAGCATGCGCGATAAATAGAGCCTCGGGATCGTTTGTATTGCTAATCCTGGAAGCATTTTGAAGTTCAAATAATGAAGAGGCGATTTTAAGTTGAGCAGATTTTTAGTGGAGCTGATTAAGTGTAGAATCAGCTTAAGGTTAATCGAATTAAACGGAAAATAGACTGGCAGAATAATTACGCCTGTAAGATCTGTTCTGCCGTATAATGTGAGCGTCAGTAGCCCAATAACCGTTCCAAGAAATTCCCCCATCGATCAAATACTTACAATTAGGCAGGTCTTGGAAAAGACTTAGGTATTGCAGATCGACATTGACCATCCACTTGTCCAATACAAAACCATATATGACAGCGTTCATTGAGATGAGCTATAATACGCCATGTCTCGTTTTAACATTTACGCCAAACTCAGATTGTGAAGGATGACTAGGGAGGACAGTCGGCAATGTATTAACCGAGACTTTCAACGTCGAAAAATGTTTTAGACCTGGAGCCTACAAGACCCTAGTATTATACAGAGACAGGTATAAAATGTTACCCCAACGCTGCTTTGAAATCGAATAACTTTTTCTTTGACAAGTTTTGAAACTTGGCGTCTTATGCTACTATCACAAATTTTGTCCTGAATCCATTTTTACGTTTTTACTTTTTTAGCGACCTAGGAACGTCCCATATATTTTTGCCATATTTTTTTTCAAAAGTCTACGAGTTTCATGGTTGGGTAACATTTTACCCCACGCTACTTTTTATTTATTTATTTTATTTTTACCTGTCTGTGCGTTTCTTTTTTTGTGTAATTTGTTAGACACTGCTTCCTGGAAACAGTTCATTTTGTGCTACAGTTATATTTGTTGTTGTGAAAAAGTTGAAAAAAGTGTATTTCGGGTATGAAAATTGATTTGTTTACCATTTATAAATAAAAGGAACCATATGTGACTATAGCAATTGTGCAAATGTTGTATACTTTTATTTGTATTGTAGATGTCTAATCTACGCATATTCAAATGCGGTGGAATGAATGCTGAGGAACGTGCAGCATTCGTTACTGATTTGCTTTATGAAAGCTCATCAGACAGAGAGAAAGGTCCCTTTCACGCTGATGATGATAATGAAGGATCCTAATTTTATTCCAGATAACGAATTACTCGTACGTGCAAACGCACATATGATTGACTGTAGGTTTTCCTTTCAAATGGTGAATCGAAGTTGTTGATGTTGACGATGATTGTGATGTAGAAATCATTCTTGAATCCGATATAAATGTGGCTTGGGGAAGATAATACCGAGTTTGAATATGATGAAAATGAAGAGGATGAAAGTTTTGATTAAGATGAAAAAGACAATACAAATTGTGGTATCAATCAGAATCGTGCATTAAGTGGAAGAATTTGGAACAGAGACCGAATTGTAAATTCAACAACTGTTCGAATGCCTGCAATCAACGTACTTCGACCAGCCAGAAAGCCTAGTCCGCTGCCTTCGCGATCATGAACCTCTTTCACAAGATATTTGCATCGGATTTGAAAAACGAAATCATAAAATGGACGAACGCAAAAGCCGAACATTGATACAACCTTTTCAGAATGATAATCGTCAAATAAAGTATCAATGGAGACCTTTGACTTTTTCTGAATTCGATGCATACCTTGGCTGTTTATTGTATATTGGTGCAATACGAGATGGGTATCGTGATTTGGAGTGTTGAAGAAAGTCATAATGTTCTTTCATGCAGCAATGACCCGCGATAGATTTAGATATATCACAAAATTTCGACGTGTTCAATTCAATTCAATTCAATTCAATTCAATTCAATTTATTTGATTTAGCAAACGTACAAGTAAGACTTAGTCTTTTATAGTACTATAACAATTAGTGTGGGTAAATGTATTATAAAATAATTCATGTTTAATTCTAGGTTTTTTTTAATATAAATGTTTACAATTTTAACAATAAGTAGAAACGGAGAAAATTGAAAAGAAGAGGAAAAATAGAATTAGAATAAGGAAAGTGAAAGTGAAAGGGTAGCAGTAAGGTGAAGAAAATGAGAGAAAAAAGAAAAACAAGAAGATTCTAATTAACTAGATCTTGTTCTGAAGGTTTATTAGTTCCAATTAATTGTTTTGTAGCCATTGAGTTTCCACAGAGTTTCCGGAGTTCCGCATAAATTCGACCGACAGTGTAATTTATATGGTCAACAGGGGAAAGTAAACGGTTCAATTTAAATCCTAGTTTGTCACAGTATCCACAAATTTAAGTTGAGTATTATTTAGATATATTGGGTGTAATTCTTCAGTACTTAATTTTATTCTAGATATTGCAATTAGTTTGATTTTAGTAGCATTAATAATAAGCCCATATTCTGTGAACAGTTGTATACCACAGATAGGTCTTCTCCGTGGCCTGCCACAAACTTGCTGCTGCTAGGGGTGGAGGAAGTGATAGGACCATGGCTTGCCACAGTCTTAACAATTCCTGAGTTCTTATTTTTTGGCTCGTTCCGTTTGCCTTTAGAGGATGGCGCACCATGGCCTGCCACAGTTTTGCCTCCTCTCGGCTCCTACCGGAGCCTTGCCGGTAGTAGGTGTAGTCACCGTTCCACCGCCCGGTATTGAAGGAGTACCGGCCTCGGTGTTTGTTTTCTTGGGTTTTTCCATGAATGGTCTCACGAGTTGCGGAGAAAGGGGTGTCAATCTGTACAGAGATCCGCTGCATACAGATAAGGCTAGCTAATTTTTGGAGATACTGGGCCCTCAGCCAGGTCAGGACTCGTCTGGAGAATTTCTTCTCGAGATTCATTGACCCTACTCAGCCTCTACAACTCGACAAGTTCGATGCTCGCGGTAACGAATTATACGATTAACGATTATGCAAAATGAATTTTACTGTCCATATTTGAGAAATAATAACAACTACGCCATAGGAGGAGGAGGCTCGCATCTAGTTGGAAGGAATTGTTGTCAATTGAATCAAAGTCCCTATACTGGAGTGATGAGCAAATAGAAGAACCTTACAGGTAGATGTCGTATGTGTAGAAAATTATGTCGTGGTCTGACACACCTTCAAACGATATTTGATACTGAAATAACAATTTGGTTCGATCAGATACCAGACAGAGATCAAGGACACTAGGAGTGGAGTTATGTGCAAAGCGGGTGGAGTATATATTCGTAGCAACAAGTCCAGATACAGCGATATTGTCTACGAGCTGACATGCTTTGGAGTCAGATTTAAAAAGAGCGAACAACAGGCTGTTGCACAGCTCAGTAAAATATCCCTTGGCAAACAACAACAAAAAACGAAAAGTGGCGATAATTAGGTCAGTAAATAAGTGAGTATAAAAGTGAACATAGAACTTAGGTATTCTGAAATCCAGAGAGCGCTGACAGGGGTTGTAAAAAATGTTATTTCCTGATGGTTGTCGACTTCGTTAATTTAAGGTTGTGTTCGTTGACTATTATTTTATATAATTTGTGTAAAGATGCATTTGAGTTGCAAAAAGAAAAGAAAAAAATCTGGGTGAAGTCGTGGAAAAAAAAAAGATGAAACGTATATTTCTAACACACTCGAAACGTCGAGAAACAAAGCGACGACGATTCATGTGTCCATGTACAGACTGTTCTCCAATATCCCATTCCTTTGCACAGTTGATTCATTGTGAAGCACACAAAGCCAGCAACAACACCAAATACGCACACAGAGTACGATCACTGAACGGTAGAAGGAAAGCAAGCAATGGGACACTTTTTTGACGAACACATTTTTCTGAAAGACAAGCGGTTAGACATATCCATGTCAAAACACCATTATGAGATCCGTAATTACACTAGAGCAAAAGCTGGGAGCAACTTTAAGATTTCTCGCAACTTTGAGATTCCTGATTTTGACATCTACTAATGGCACTTTGAAATATAGATGGAAAGTGAATGTTTGACTGAGTAAAGCGTTTTATTGGGGTTTGTTGCTGAGCTGCGTACCCAGCTACCAATAAAACACGGCTTATACCATTATCCTTCACCGAGAGACAACTCTTCAGACCGAAAGTTTTGTAGCTGTACTGTAGGGAAATCTGATGACGTGCGGAGGATTTAAGTTGGGAGTTTGTAAGATTTTTGAAGAAGAGACACAAGTAAGTTCAAATTTTTGATCTTGTTTTCACCACATCTGTATACGAGTACAAGAATAGTTAAGCTTTTAAGAAATTGTTGACAAGCGATTTGTTGCCGGTAATTTGTTGCTGTGTTGTTAAGACCTTGTTGCTGACTTATTGTTGTTTTTCTACGATATTTGGTTGCTGATAACTTGGTGGATATCGTTGGTCATGGAGGGTTTGGAGGAACCGGTTAGAAAAGTTGCAGAGGACTAGAGCGGAGGTACTTGTTGTATAGGCATTTTCAGTTCCATTATTATAGTTGTTTGGAAACTTGTTGCTAAAGTGTCTTGAAACCATTAGTTTCGTATACCTACCGTCCTTCTCTAATCAGTGACAAGTCTACGAATTATTCCAATAAAATTATTATATCAATTTAGTTTGATTACGTTGAATCTTATTTGTAATAGTTGTCGATTGTTAGAATGTCGGATCCAATTGTATCAGCTGATGGCAGTGGGGAAATCGATGGTTCTACTGATGCTAAGCAGGCAGCTGATAGTAGGCAGAAGACGTAAGCAGATCTGAAGACGTTGAGGGCTACCACCAAACGAAATCTCACGCGAACAAGAAAGCTTGTTGATTCAAAAGCGGACTCGTTGTCGACAACTGAGTTAGAATGCCGACTAGGTATACTAGAGTCATACTCATATTTTAAGCAAATCCTGAACTTGCAGACATCAATAGAGCAATACAATATAGTTGAGGAAGCAGACGCTAACGATCAGAAATCGAAGATATTTATATTGGTTCGAAGGCAAAAATTATGGAGCTTTTGGCTGCGTTAAAAGACAGTACAATCTCTGGTGAAAATTTAAACACAACTCTGTTTCACCCGCAGACAATTTTGAATGAAGTTGCCTACATTTTCGGAGAAGTTTTCCGAGTACCCAAATTTCATTGGACTATTTAAGAACCTGGTTGATAAAGACGAGACGCTTGATAGTTTACAAAAGTTTAACTATTTAAAGAGGTCTTTAACAGGAGCTGCATTGGGGGCAATACAAGAGTTCGATATGACCAGTACGAACTATAGGAAGGCACTTGAGCGATTGGCTCATTTGTTTAGATAACAAATGCCTACTCTTTCAGGAGCATGTTAATTCCCTGTTGGAGGTTCCCAAGGTTACGAAAGCTACTTCTTTCTCATTACGAAACTTGGAAGTTAGCTTCAATACCCATTTAACAGCCAATGTCCATAGGGAATTAGGAGAACATTACCCATGCCATCCTTATATCCCTGGCGTTAGATCGAGTAGACTCGGAAACACTTTCCAAGTGGCAAGATGTGATGGATTATAGCAAGCTTCCATCGTGGGAAGAATTTACGAAAATTCTAGATCATCGTTGCAAGAACTTGGAAGCAAAAGAAGACATAATGCGGATAGATCGGTTGTCTCAAAAGGAACAAAAGAAAATTATTCTCGTCCTCATAATAGAGATCGGAGTATACCACACACTGCTTTGACAACACAAAGAGTGCAATGCGAATTTTGTAATTTAGAAGCTCAACAAATAGATTGTTGTGCAGAGTTCTAGAAGTTGCCAGTAGCAAGTAGGTTTCACGAGACCAAGAAGTTAGTGTTGTGTATAAATTGTTTGGAGAAGGGGCATTCAGTAAGGCGATGTTCGAAGCCGAAATGCAGTTTCTGTTTTCTTCCACATCATCAGCTTTTGCATAGGTTCTCCTCAATCTCGAATGTCAATGAGAAAACAGCAGGGTCTTCAAACACTTCACGTCCTACAACGTTGCTTGGCCGAACTTCGAATCAAGTTGTCCTAGCGACAGCAGTAATACTCGTAGAAGTCAGAGATCAGTGCGTGCGCTTCTGGATTCTGCTTCGCAGCTAAACTTTATTACGGAGCATATGGCTCAAAGGCTAAGGTTGTATAGGTTAAAGGCGGATGTAGAAATCAGTGGTATCAGAAAGAATGTCTCTAAAATTCGTTTTCGAACCAAGGCGGTATGTAAGTCGAGGATTTCAGACTTTGAAACACAGCTAGGATTGTTAATTATTAAAGGCATCATAGACCTTCAACCAAACAAGTCGTTTAACATTGAATACTGGAATATTCCAAAGAATATTGTTTTGGCAGATCCAAAGTTCAATCAGGCATCCAAGATTGATATGTTGATAGGAGCCGAATGCTTCTCTGAATTATTGTCGATTGGACAAATCAAGATGGAAGGACAGCCTACTTTGCAGAAAACGTTACTCGGCTGGGTAGTATCAGGTAGATACGATCTGTCGCTGGTCCCGAATGATACAGTTTGCTTAGTTGGTTGTCAATATTCTGAACAAGACATGCAGTTGAACGAGATAGTTGAGCAGTTTTGGAAGATAGAAAATGTGGATTGAAAGAGCAAATTTCTAAACGAAGAAGAAACTGCATCCGAGGAACATTTCAAGAAAACTGTCATACGGAATGAGGAAGATCGTTTTGTAGTAAGGTTACCATTTAAAGACAACCATAAAGTATTAGGAGTCTCGCTTAAAATAGCTAGGAAACGGTTCTATGAATTATAAAGGCGATTGGATAGAAAGACAGACGTTAAGGAACAGTACTGTAAGTTTATGAAGTACAAGGATTTAGATCACATGCAAGAGGTTGCTGAGAATAAAATTTGCAAAATGGAATATTTTTCTCCTCACCAATATGTTGTCAGGCCTGATTCTTCGACAACGAAGTTATGGGTGGTTTTCGACTGCAGTGCCAGTACTTCTTCTGAAATATCTTTGAATGACATTTTGATAAAAGGCCCGGTAATCTAAGATACACTTTTTTCAATTATACTGCGTTTTCGTTGTTTTCGATTCGCTCTTACTGCGGACATTTCAAAAATGTATCGGCAAATACTCGTTGATCAGCAGGATCGCAAATATCAATGTGTTCTATTGAGATCTCATTCGACGGAAGAGCTAAAGGTATACCAATTAAACACTGTAACCTATGGGACAACGTCGGCTCCATACTTAGCCAACCGCTGTCTTAAAATGTTGGCGGAGATAAACATGGAAAGAATACCTTTAGGGTCAAAGATAATAGGTGAAAATTTTTACATGGACGACCAAATTCAGAAAGTAAGGGGAGAGAGGAACAACGTCTCTTAGGATTATATGCAACGCCAATAATGCATTTATTGATATCGTCAGAGACCTCTAGCAAAAGATACTTGATATCACTGTTATTTGATCCAGCCAGTTTTATGCTATGATAAACTGTTCAACTCATCTGACTAGAACTAAGTCTCAGCAACACAAATAACATCAACTCCCGAGCTAATAGTTTAATTAGGCAAATTTAAACTACGAGCATTTAAGTAGCATATATTAAGCGCATCGGGTGCTTTAAATTACTCCGATTGACTACAGGTGTGGTAGAGTATAGAAAGCTTTAAGAAAGTGTTGTTGTTATTAACACTTTCATCTCGGTGTCATCTACACTTTTCTTGTCATAAACAAAGCCATTACGCGTTTTTACAGACATTACGAGTTGATGATTTCCACGAGGAAATCGATCTCATTCAGAATTTGACCACCGTAAACCAATCAGATTAAAATTTGACTATAGACGAACAGCTCAAAGGTTTTCGTGGCCGATGTAAATTTCGGCAATACATGCCATCGAAACTATGGTATCTCCCCATGGTTGTGCATCCGATGTGGTTATGGAAGGATATCTCAGTATCGGCCGAAATTTAACTACTGACAATTATTTTACTTCTGTTGATCTAGCCTTGACTATGAAAGAATAAACGTGGCATTCCATTTGTGGTGAAAGAAACTCTCGATGACAACAATGCAATTGTCCAAAATAACAGAAAAGAAGTGTATCGTTCAATTGAGAGCAGTTTGTTTGGATTCTCAGATGGAATGGTTTTCGTTTTTCATGTGCCCATATCTATCATACTATCAATTAAAGATTCATCAACACATGGAACGGTTCCTGATCCAAAAAGAAACATAGGTAATAGGCCTCTGTAGATCTGTAAGATCTATATACTTTTGTTGATGTCGCGGCTCTTGCGGCAGTCATTTGCTAACGCCAATTTCATCCATCATTAACAACCCAAAACGTTTCCGAAATACCGAACTGGTCGAGCTTGCTCGGCAATTGTTCGTAACAATACTTCTGTTAATGGAATAACGATATTAGCTAAACAAGAATTTCGCTTTATGATTAGCATACGGTTCAATTATCAACGTGCAGAACGTTTACCACAAAAATCGGTAAGTTACCAATATGTTTTTGGGTTCTGTACGAATATTTACTATTTTTATAATATTGATATGTGGTGTCAACGAAGTACGAATAAAATGTTTTTTTGTTTTTATTAATATTCAAATTAAAAGGTTAACAAATACATATGCACTACTCGCAAAGCATAGGCTTATCTGCAGGAGATCAAACTGTAAGATATTTAAATTTGAATTTTAAGTTTAAATAATCAAATTTGAAATCATCCTTGTCTCGCCTCACACCTCCCTGCATTACTTTTAGTATATTTGCTTGCAGCTTTTGCAGTTTATCTAAATGGTATTTTGCTGCACTTCCCCATGCCAATATTCCATAGTTTAGTTTGGATTCCACTAATGCGTAATATACTTTCTTAAGCACTGTAATAGTTGAGCATTTCTTCAGATATACCATCGCGAAAAGTGCTTTTTTCATATCTGACCTAAGCCTCTGAATATTGTTTTCCCAACGAAAGTGACTGTCGATTACAATTCCAAGATATTTGTATTCTTCCACAACTTCTATTCGCTCAGTTTTCGCATGCGGACGTTCCTGAAAATGAATAGTAGGGTTTGTTGGTCTACCGTGTGTTCCCCTAATGTGCATGCGCTTAGTTTTCTTTGCGTTTATTACAAGTCCGTTGTTATAACACCACTTTATAGCTTCCCCGAAATCCTCCTGCATTATCCTCATAGCTGTTTCGAAGCATGCATGCTGAACTACAATTGCCATATCATCGGCATATGCGAATGAAATACTACTCTTGAAGATTTTAAGAAGTTCGTTCGTGTACAGGATAAATAATACGGGCCCTATTTTCACTTTCACGTATTGTATTTTCACGTTAAAACCTCTGTTATTTAAATAATTGCATAACCAATCTGCTAAGACCCCTTTTATTAAAGCATGATTCATGATGTCCATTAGTTTACGGTGATTCAAAGTATCGAATGCCTTGCTAAAGTTGATCAACATTACCATTAAGTGATGATTTAAATTCAAACTCTGATTGACTAAAGTTCAAGTTCACCAAGTAATTTTCCTGTGTTTTTATTCTTTTGAAACCGGAACTGGTTCTTCGCTATGATTTTCTCCTTGTCTAGAAACCTCCAAAGTCTTCTCGCCACAACTTCTTCAAGACATTTTTCAACTATTGGTAATATAGTGATAGGCCTATAGTTCTCTAAAGCCCTCTTTTCACCACCTTTGTATATTGGCCTTACAATTACCGTCTTAAGAATAGTCGGAATTTGTCGCTCATATAGACACCTATTAACGATTTTGCTTAAAACTGGGGCGAAAATGTTTGCATTATTTTTTAGGTCGCATTCTCTTATTCTATCTGAACCTGGAGATTTTTTGGTTTTGATAGATTGCAGGGTCATATACATTTCGGCTTCATTGGTTTCCTCCATAAATATCGAGTTGGGAGTAGTCGTACATATATGATTCGAAGTTTTAATGCTGCAGTCGTGAATAATTTTAGTAGCTTGTTTGCTAAGCCCGTTAGCACATTCATTAACTAATGTATTGACATTTTTATTTGAGCCACAATGTTTTATAATGAAGTCGTAAAAATTGGTTTCGCTTATTGCCAACAATTCATTTATTATTTCCCAAGTTTCCTTTGGGTTATTATTCGTTTGGTCGAAACGATTCTTGTAAAACGACGACTTTTGTATAAAGATTTCTTTATTTATTTGGTTTCGCAGTAACTTTTATTCTGCTTCATAAGATTTGTTCAGTGTATTATTTTTCCATCTCCGTCTATTTCTTTGTATTTCACTTCAAGTCCATTTGATATCCAGGGCTTATGGTTTTTACGTCTTCTCTTATTTGTTTTTAAGGTTGCGCTTGCATAGTCTCTTTCATTTTTTCTACAAATTTCTCATACGCTCCTTCTACATCCGCACAGCTTTCAATAATTGACCAATCAGTTGAGGAAATAAGATTGTTAACAATTGGACTTTTAGGACTATCCACATGTTCCTTGGAGTTTTCTACTGGAAGTTTGTTTTTAAAGGTCCCAAATACTACAGCATAATGATCCGATATATCAGTCTCCACTACTCCAGATAAAATTATATTTTTATGCATTTTGACTATGATGTGGTCTATTAGAGTAGTGGTTCCTTTTTGCAAACCCACTCGAGTATTACTATTTATAATATTTTTAAGCCCTGGATCCACGACCTTCCCCAGCTTAAGCTTAACTTCACGCGCTTTCTTCATAAGAGTGGATTTGCATGAGATTCTTGAGAAAGATGCAATGATTGTGGATTTTTCTATGTTTTTGTTCTGTACACGTCGCTTAATTCAGTGTCTTCTAGTTTGCAGTTTACTGCTTTACCTATGTTCCTTATGATTTCCGTAATGTTTTCATTTTGTGTCGGTGGTATGTTTTTAACTTCAATGTTGTTTCTTTGGATTTGCTCTTCCAGTGAATTTATTTGCATTTGCATATTTGCTGTTGTTTTACCTTTTTCCGCATTGGCCAATTTTAGTTCGTTTATTTGTGTCATGAGGGATTCAAGGATTTCATTATTTTTTGACATGTTTTTGTTAAGCTCATCCTATTTAGGTCCAACAAATTCACAAGAAACCGTCATCTCTTTCATTTCCCTGCGCATTTGTCATAATTCTTTTAGCACCTCTTGCATTCCTGTTACCTCACCCTCTTTTCCTGGCTACAAGATGTTACGCATTCCCTTGGAATCAGGTTGGATTGGTGGACTTTGTTGAATGTTTTGACCCGTAGCAGCTGGTTGATCACACATGCTCCTACAGATTTGACAAATCCAAGTATCTTTCTTAGAACCCTTATTTCGCCAAAATTGTTTGATGATGTTGGTGCATTCAAAATGAGAGTATTGCAAGCCACCACTGCATCTAGCATAACTTCCTTCCGATGCGGGGGCAAGGTCATTGTTACAACTTCCGCACTTAGTCATTGCCGTAGAGTAAAGAAACGTTAGGTAAACAATTAACAGAAGTTACGGGAAAAGACAAGTGATTTTGTAAAGTCAGATAGATTGTTTTGCCGATTTTAATGAATTTTTTTTTTCTTTTAATTAGTCAGTGCAAAACCAAAAGAGGAATATTTAATTCGGATAAAAGCTTAAATTCACAGAGCGCTTACGAAACACACCCGCTCACTTAAAGTTTACTATTTTAAATGTAGTTCACTTTTATTGGCCTTTTAATTATATAATAATAAATCTCATATATACAATTGGTATATTTTATAAAAAAGGAGTATTAAGAAGGAGTATCAATATGGACACGTCTATTCACTCCTATCGATTACTCTCGACTGCCTTGGTCCTCCCTAAAGACTAATCTTTCTCCGTACTGCTCGTATGATCGTCTCGTCAGTGTGTTTCGTTCGTCCTGTGTTTCCTTGTGCGGAGTTCATTCGGATTTCATCTTGACGTCGTCTGTATGTATTATTTTAGTAGAGTGATCGTCTTTGTCGCCTGTAGACCTTTTACCGAATCCCACAGATGTTCCATTTGTCCACGATCGGCCGACAAGTAGTCCAAAATCCAATGCAACAAGTGCTTGAAGAACGTATGCCACATCATCATCACTTTCAAATGTTTAATTCACAGTCCTCATTTACCGTATCCACATAGGTGGTAATAGGTCTCAAATAGTTCATCAAAAACATCGTGATGATTATTCGTTCTTCAGGAATATAGCGTTCCATTGCTTCACAAAAGTCAAAACCCAATTCACAATCGACGCAATTTGTAAAATCTTTTGCACAAGCAGCAACAACAATGTGCGCAGAAATCAGACGCAGAATTTTTCTGGCCAATGGCTGGTTCCTTGGAGTCACAGAGCCATCTCTCGTAAAATCAAACTTGCCTCATACCAGACCCTTATAATCCTGCTCTGGTCTGGTGCCTGGATCTTGTCGAAACGGATGAAGAAGCATTTGGTCTTTCAGAGCGAAGGATACTGTGAGTGATTTTCGGTTCCATTTGTATTGATATGGAATGGAGGAGAATTTCAACTAGTAACATACTGTTGTGGCTGATCCAAAGTCTGAGATGGATTGGCCATGTTGAGCGAATATTCGCCAGAACCTCGCCCCAAACAGTCTTCGATCCTAACTCTTGCGGACGCCTGCAAGGGGAAATATACCTCAGTCAACTTCAAAAGCAGTATTGGAGGCAGCTACAGAAAGATGATGCTAGAAGAGGCCTGTTGGTTAAGTTCCAGGGAAACCGCGAACGGTAGTGCTACCTAATACTCGTAAAGTATCTTATCTAGTTCAGTCCCACCTTTATCGATATTTTCAAGATATTTGAAACACTGAGAGGGTAACTCTTCTTGTTGTCTTCCAATTCCACCTAGTGAGTTCAGTGTAGGAAGGATGATAAATTTAAATTTGGTAAAATAAATCTTAAGAGCATCCCGATTTTTAGTTAAAACTTTAATTGGCCCCATTTATTTGGCTTAATACAAGCATAAACCAACTTAAAAAACTAGTACTAACACTTAAGAGCTGGGAACCAACCGAATGATGGAGTAGATCTTGTTTGAGACGAGGACTGCTCAAGTTGAAATCAAAAACAGAGAGGTTTGAGTAGACCTTTTGGAGTATACGAGAGATTGGTTCGTTGGATCAATAAGAGATGCTGAGAGCCGGGAGATAGAAGAGACGAAGATAAAGTAAATTACGTGGGTTGGTGTTGAAAGAAATAGAGTTGAAAAGGGATATGCAGTAGATGGAACCTGAGAGCAGGCCACGAATGAAAAGGATGTCAATAGGAACTACGTTCTTCTAACGAATTCATATTGAGAAGTTTGAGGCGGTCCTGATAGGGTGGTAAGATTAAAGGGTCGTTCCAGGGCAGATCACGGAGAACAAATCAGAGGAATCGACGTAGAATACCCCCGATTCGGAACACATGAACTCGGGGGAAGGGGGACTAAAGGTAAAATAGAGATATCTGAGTACATACATGTTGGAAAATTCCTTAGGCCACAGTTTAATAAAGCCAAGTGATGACTTGCCTTTAAGGATCATCTTATCGATATGCGAACGGAAATTAAGCTTACAGTCGAATAATATGCCAAGGTCTTGAACAAGGGAAATTGGTTGACCGTAGGAGAAAATAAAGTTGTGGAGGAGACGGATTGCATTTACGTTGCATTTTATAACCTTATAATTTTGGTTATATTAATTTCTAGCCAGTTTTTGAGGCACCGGATTGAAAACCGATAGAGGTCTTCTGGAAAAAGTCAGAGTCATGGGGAGAAGAAATGGTTTTAAAAAAATTTGAGTCCTCAGCGTAAAGGGATAGGAAGGAGTGTTTAATGACCCACTCAAGATCATTACAGTAAGAATGATGGGAAGGGCACCAAGATGGCTGCCTTGTGGAACTCCAGATGAGGCCAGGAAAGGAACAGAAAGGGCGGACCTAACCGAACACTATAATAACGATTTACATATCAGGTAAGAAAAAATAAATTTTAATGAAAGAGACTCAAAGCCGAGAGCAGACATTTTCAAGAGGATCAATTGATGAGATACCTTATCAAACGCTTTAGTGAAATCAGTTGCGATAACATCGATTTCTTTTCCATTTTCTAAGACTGTGTGGCGAAGAGGAGGAAGGTATCGTAGATGGAATATGATCCATGCTGAAGGGAAAATACTAAGAAAAAAAAAACAGGTAGCTCGACACGGAAGTCTAAATACCGGGATAAGAATAAGATTATACGAAAATAAGTACATGATCTAAGGTGATGTTATAGGTGTTTGTAACATCTGAGAAAACCCTCCCCTTGCAAGTAAGACTTGCACCGTGACTATTCCCATTCTCACAATATGTTACTGGGAAAAGTCCCTTGCGCGACACTGACACTGCACCTAAGCAATCCACTCAACGGTTTTCACTGTTATTAATACATAACAAGATTGTTTCACTTAGCAATTGATACTAATTTTATATTCCATTTTATGAACTACGAGTATTTATCATTACATATTTTAGAAAACAGCTTGTTGTAATTTCAATTATTTTTATTACAAAATATGAAATCATAGATAATTTATGTTTACGTATGTATGTTGGAAAAAAAAGAAAAGATCGCGTTTAACTTATAGTGGAGACAAAAAAAATTCAATCTATATAGGCATATGTAGATACATATATAAAAGAAAAAGCATTTAAGATAAGTATAAAATAACCATAGGTAATTAAATGAAGATGAACATTTGAAAAGGAATAATTCTTTATAAAATCTATAAGAAGCCAAAGAAAGTACATATATGGAAATAAGAAAAGGTACTCACGTTTTAATAATTTTGATGTCTTGAGCTGAAGATTGTGCACAATATTCCGCTGTCTTTCGATCTTGATATGTAGTTTTTGTTTTTTTACGTCATGAATTGTTTTATGTATTCACTTTGTTTAGCTTTACGAGTTAAATTATGTATACGTACATATATATATTTATCTTTACAACTATTCGTATTTATAAATATACATATATACTATATATATATGTATGCAGAGATTTGATTCATATTCAATTTAAGATGCTGCGAATGGATTAGGTTACTAAATTTAGAATAACAGTTACATTGTGTTAGCAGTACTGTGACTGTGCTAACAGTTCTGTAAGCGTGCTGACGGTACTGTACGATTATAAATATAACACGATCTTGATATGAGAATAACACTATAAATTTGTTCATAAAAAAAAAGAAAACACAATCTTGATACTGATGGTATGCTGGGGAAAGACGCTGATCTTCTATTTTGTCCTGTTATTTGCTGTTATTGGGATTTACTGTTGCTCCTAGAGCAGATTTACTTCAATGGTATGAGGTGGTATGATACAGTTGATCTGACGCTTTGTAGGTACATATGAACATATGCACATTTATGTGGATGGATGTATTAAAATAGTTGTAAGTTATTTGTCTTTGCATGTAATGTCTTACTTAAATTCTTTGCTTTTATTGTTTTTGATGGACCTTAGCGGAGCGCCAGTATGAGTTTTGGCTTTTTTGTCAGTCCGCTAAGGTCTCTGTAGTAACTCGAGAATCAATAAAAGAACAAACTTCAAAATGCTGTCAGCATTTAGAACTTAACGTTGAAACAATTTTAGAAATTTTCCTTTTGCTGTAGCCACTATAAAATGTGTTAGCTAATAAAAAAATGTATTACTAAACGGATAAAAAGTACCGGAATGTTATATATGTGTTACTTACATGTACGATTGGCCAGATACGAGTAGAACTGAAGAATACTAGCAAAAAGGGATGACCAAATTTCGCACAAGCTTTTATATCATTCGTTTACGATCTAAGACATCTAGGATCGTAACTACGATATTAAAAATGAAAGATCGACATATCAAAAATTATACCAATTAGGCTAAAATTCCCTCTGGGTAAAGAACGTATGTTCGTAAACTACATTTTTCTTTTTGCTTTGAATAGCGAATAAAATTATAAAAAAAAATATTTTAATTGTTTAAGCTGATGACGCCACAACTGCGAGAGCAAAAGATAAGTTTGTGGTAGTTGATCTGCCTTTTAGTAAACCATGTTGTCCGGGCGAAACAAAAGACTTGCATTTGAAGCTTAAGGCTTCATATAAAATGTTCTCAAAGACTTTGGGTACAGTCGTATGAGAGATTCTAGCAATGGGACGATAATTGGTAACTTCATACTTTGATCCCTTTTTGTGTATCGGGAATATAAATGAAGTCTTCCAAATTCTCTCTGTGTAAGTGATTGGTAGGAAATGGGGAGGGACAAGTTGGAAGAGCATTTTTTAGGAAAAGGACGAAGAGACCATCTAGACCAGGTAGGAATTCATCTTTAAGTTTTAGTAACTTTTCTTCAATAATTGCAGGATCGAAATTTTGAGTAAGAAAGGGACCAGCGGAGAAATTTGGTCGGTCATTGAAGTAAGAGCTACGAAGTACTTCTTGCCAAATGATTGTTTGAAAAATGTAGCAAAAAAGTTGGCGATAGTATAAAGACCACTTGAAGATTTGATTTCGAAAGCGAAGGAGGAAAGATAACCGTCGGTCTTACTTTCGCAATTGATAAATTGAAAATAGGACATGGGGTCATTTGGTCAGATTGGTTTGCGCACTATTCAGGTGGCGTTGATAAGGAGAGTTTGTGGAGTTCAATGAAATGAAGATATGGACGTAGACAGTTTGAATAGTCGGAAGAAGAGTGGGAAGGAATACGCCATAACTTGTTTCTTTTTTTTCGTAGAGAGCCGAGTCTATGATTATACCAAGGAAGGGATGTGGAGGATGTTTTAAGGCAGGAATATTGTATAAAAAGGGAGATGGCTTTGAATATTTCTCTGTAAAAAATGGAGAGAACAGCGACCAGAGATAGATTGATAAACTCGAAAAAACCCCTGCTTAGATAGGTATTGATTTTACTAAAATTAGTTTGTGAAAATTGTAAGATGACTGGGTTGTGGAGGAGGTGACTGGAAGGGAGGAAAAATTAAAGAATAATAGGAGAAGGAAACTTGTCAAAAGCTGAAAGTGACAGGGAACAAAACAATACTGAGGCGTTAATAGTATGAGTTGTGAATATAAGATCTAATTGCCTTTCCATATATTGTAGTTGGAAACGCCACTGACTTGACATAGACTAGAGTCTTTTAACCATTCTAAGAAGAGACATTCGTTAGTAGAAATAGAATTAGAAGCCATGAAAAATGATAAATCTTCAGATGGAGTCAATTTCAGCTGAGCAGATTAAAATCGACGAAGATAGTGATATCATCAAGAGAATCCGATAAGTCAGTCAAATTGTCAATTGCATCAATAGCAAGCTGGTAGGATTCTATAGGTTGCAACGAGAGGGGAATCAAAACTGTTGTGAATGGCCAGTAGGACACCTCGACAAGAAGAGTTAATCAAAGGGGGTATGCGTTCATCATTCCTAAAAATATTAAAAGTAGTTTTTTTATGTTGGGGATAAGGTTAGTGTCAGTCAGACCGTAAATATCAAATAGGAGAGCATGAGATTGACGCAAAACGGCTTGGGTTTCAGAGCGCAGTCCTCTTACTTTCTGGTAATAGAAAGTGAAAGGAAGGTTTTTGCATAACTTTTTAGTCGTCATAAATTGCAAATATTTAAGACCAATGTACCTATCGGTACCTCTCTTTTCTTGCTCCCTAAATTTCCTTCGCCCGCGTTGTGTACAAACAGTTTAAGCGTACACAAATCCCTTGAGAGCGCGCTAATTATAAAAACAAAAAAAAACATTTGTTCGTTTGATTTATTATAGAAGTTGTTGCTTTCATCCTCAGATTTATTATCCAGGGCACAATGTTACCATTGTTACCATGCTGAATGATTTCAGTACCAAAGTATGGAAAGAATTAGATAGCGTGCATAGCCATTATAATAGCATAGTACTCGTATGATAGTTTGATTAAAACCAAATAATCAGTATTTACTACTGATACAGTATAGTGGCAGAACACAAGAGTCACGCCGAAGTTCTGGTAACAATTATAAGTAAATTTACATTGACTTCTCAAATAACATCGAAGCTTATAAGGAGCAGTCGCGAAGTCCTAAAGATTTTTGGCGTGTAGCAGAAAGTAAAACTCTTTTAAGTCTTTGTAATTTTAAGGAGAAAATAATGCAAATAGCCAAAAAAAGATAGCTTTACAACTTAATTGGCAACATAAATTAGAGTGAATGTATTTAATCCTTGATCCTAGGTGCTTGAGGGAACAGAATGCGAACTGACGTTGTTCTCAAACTTCACGTTTGCAGTATGAAACGAAATATATAAGAATGTTACAAAAAGTAATTTTTCAATGTAATCTCCCTCTATTATAATACGAGTATAATGCTTATATTGAGAAATTTATTTTGTAGTACCCTGTAAAAATTACTCCTAATACTTTACAAAACAATGTGCATTTATCACCAGAAAACCGCCTTCCAGAAGGTCATTCCTCAAGTTAAGGAATAGGTAATATTCACTTGTTGCCTGCTCAGGACTATAGCATAAGTTATAAACTTATTGTAAGCCACAATCTCTCGCAGCAACTTTTAAAACAAGTGCCGTGTGAACTGGTGCGTTATTCTGAAGAAATAATTCAACTGTGGCTTATTTCACCAACTTACAAATTTGTATTTATAGTATAAGCACTTTTTAACAGAATTTTTGAATTATTTGATTCGTATTGGTTCACCAAATTCTGGGTAACAAAATTTGTAGATGAATTCCACAAAGGGAAATTTGTACGAATATTTAACTTTTTGTTTCGCTAAAAATTATTTATTGGTGTAATTTACAAGTTACGAATTTGTGAAATTTATGAAAATTCAACTTATTTGTTTTCCCCAAAGAAAATAAATTTAATAATTTTGTTCAATATATGAGAACATTTTACAGCTGAAAGTTGATGTGTATTATTGCAAATTCCCGCGGTGAAGAAAAATTAAAAAGTTAAAATTAAGGATTTAAGACTGCCGGACTACCAGCAAAACAACAAACGGGTACCGAAACCACGCAGATGGATGGTGGTTGGTAAGCGAATGACGAAAATCCGAAAATAGGCGAATGGGCGCAAAAGAGACGGGGATAGCAACAAGCAGCCTTGGGTTACACCGCGTCTCCAGGAGCCAAAAATACATTTGTACGAGTATGTATGCCCGACTAAGTTTCAGACATTTCGTCTGATTCTTTCTTTGGACTTACGTGGGCAAATTACTACCTGAAATTTCATGCTGTGTGAACTGTTTGCTTTCAGCATTTTTTTTATTCACAAAAAGCAACTACTTTATAGTAGAAAAATGGCGGCGCAGATCAAGATTTCTTGTTCGTTTTTACTAACAGATGGCATTGTTTGTATGAAGTTCGCCACACTTTATTATTTTTTTTTTCACATTCCGAAGCCAAACTGACAAGCACTGTCAAAAAAATTTCAGAGTTGATGTCTACAGAGATGTCTTGAATAAAAACCAGACATATATTTCTTGAAATAGGTATTTCTTTTTGCAAACTACCCGCCTCCACTGGACATTTTGATTTCATGATCATTTTCTTAACACCAGCGATCTCTCGTGGAGACGCGGTGTTAAGGTGGGTATCCACGATCATAGATAAACTAACCTAGATGTCAAACTTTCCAGATATTGGAAAATCAAAAAATCATGCACTCAAAGTGCATGTTCACATTTTCGTGAGCAGAAAGATTGTCCGAAAGAGTGGGAACGATTTTTATTGAAGTGGGAAGAACAAGGGTTACACCGCGTCTCCACGAGACATCGTTGGTGTTAAGAAAATTTTCATGAAATCAAAATGTCCAATGGAGCCGGGTAGTTTGCAGACAAAAAATATTTCAAGAAATAAATGTCTGCTCTTTATTCAAGACATCCCTGTAGACATCGACCCTGAAATTTTTTTGACAGCGCTTGTCAGTTTGACTTTGGAATGAGAAAAAAAAAAAAACAGATTGTGGCGAACTTCATACACCATAATGCTATCTATTGGTAAAAAAGAACAAACAATCTACATCTGCATCGCCATTTTTCTACTATTGACGCCCGGTAAAGTGCTTTCAGAGCCCCTATATATTTAACAAAAAGACACTATATTACACGGTATTCACTAAATATTTAATGGAAAAGTAACAACACAACAATTTCTTCGTGTTTCACAAGTGCTTTGTTTACATTTTTTAAAGCACGATTCTATTTAAATTAACCCATCTAAACACTTCACAAGCACTTATTTCAAAACTCACGTATTTTTTCTCGACATTTCGTCTTTATTTTTATCAGACAAAAATAAATTCTTTAACTAATTTATTTATTTTGTTCCACACCGAAATTAAACTTTACATATGAATTTGCTCCCGGCAACGAGCTGCCAAAAATCTGTCTAGCCGTGGAGGAAAAAAAAAAATACCACCAAGGGGCGCTGAAAGCACTTTACCGGGTGTCAATAATGTATTGTAGTTGTGTACCAAACAACTTACACTCACAGAATGAAATGTCACGCAATAATTTGCCCACCTAAGTTGAAAGAAAAAATTACAGATAAAATTTCTGAAATTTAGTCTGACATACTCATATTTGTGTCTCGTGTAGACGCGGTGTTACTTCTGCTTACTTTAGAAAATGATTTTCGGATGAAGCAAGTCCTTTTTTTTTTTTACATTTCTGACATATTTTTTCATTTTAGTTTTGATCGTGAAAGTGTGAATAAGTAAAAAAAATGTTCGTGGACAAAAGAACATGATAAGAAATTAATTTCATTAATGGAAAACCGTCTTAATTTGTATTTTATGCACACTGAAATTCTCTTTCAAAAATGTGCACAACAGTTTCTTAAGCTGAATCCGTTAGAAAACTACGGCTAGGGTTACTAGATAGTTGTTCTTCGTCGAAATGACGATGCATTTTTAAAAAAACTTTTTTTTCATATTTGCGCATTTTGTTTTGTGCTGATTTTCGATACAACTCCAGTCGTCCTTAAGCTGTTGAAGTGTGCTGATCAGTAGCTGGGTTGGTCTTTGTGAAGTAGGAGTTCTCGGAAATTTCGTCGTCGATTCGACGAGGAACAACTTTGTCAATTAGAACTTAGAACTAAAATATTTCTTTTCCTTGTCATTTCTTTATTAAGAATGAGCATTAATGAGTTTCTACGGGAGGTTGAAATTGCAAATTTTCTTGCATTAAGTGATGAAATTCAATTTAGTGAAGCTGAGGGAAGTGTACAAAACGATGAGGATACAGCTGAAGAAAATATTTTCGAAAGTGAAGTTTCTTCGGAAGATTGTTCAGATGAAGACAATATACCGCGTAGCATTTTAAAAAGAAAGACCCGTATTGTATCAATTTCAAAACCTATACTACGTGGCAAAAATCGTCACAAGTGGTCAACAAAAAAGGTAAAATCTCATCGTTATGGACAAAATATTGTACACCAAAACCGTGCACCAACTCGAGATTGCAGAAACATTATTAAACCGTTGAATGTTTTTAAACTATTTCTAACAGATGAAATGATTGAGGAA
Organism: Volucella bombylans; assembly: GCA_949129095.1. NCBI lineage: Eukaryota > Metazoa > Arthropoda > Insecta > Diptera > Syrphidae > Volucella > Volucella bombylans. The sequence goes on along the minus strand of CASBSA010000257.1, from coordinate 25,551 downwards.
ATGGTTACATGGACTAATGCAGAAATTCGATGTCGCAGTGAATCTGGAGAAAATCAAACCGGCTATGACGAAATGTTGGCTTTGATAGGAGTACGAGTATTAACTTTAACAGCTGCCATGAGAGACAATCACTTATCTTCCGAAGAACTTTTAATTCTTCATACGCTGGACCAAAGTATTTATCAGCAATGTCTAAATATGGGTTTAATATACGTCAAGCTTTAATACCCGACAAACTCGCACCCGTCCGCAAAATATGGGATTTATTCATAAAAAACTGCAGTGAAAACTAAACTCCTGGACCATATTTGACTATTGACGAGCAATTATTGGCGTTTAGAGGTAGATGCAGTTTTAAAATGTATATTCCGAATAAACCTGCGAAGTATGGCATAAAAATAGTTATGTTGTGTGACAGTGGCACAAATTATATGATTAATGCTTCACCATATCTAATAAAAGGTTCGCAAAACTCAAACTTACCCTTAGGAGAGTATTACGTGAAAGAGTTGACCAAACCAGTACTTGGGACAAACCGTAATATCACCATGAATAACTGGTTTACATCAATACCATTGGCTAAGCCTCTCCTAAGGGAACCATACAAGTTATCCTTAGTTAGAACAGTGCGATCAAATAAAACAGAAATTCCAGCAGACTTTAAAACTACAAAAGGTCGTCAATGCGGTACTTCTATATTTTGTTGTGATAACGAACTCACGCTTCTTTCACACAAGCCGAAACCTTCTAAGTTGGTTTATTTACTATCTTCATTTAATGAAGAAGAATCAATTAATTGTACAAGTAACAAGCCCAAAATGATCGAATTGTATAATGCAACGAAGGGAGGTGTCGATACGGTGGACCAAATGTGCAGTACTATGAATTGATCTCATAAAACAAATCGCAGGCCAATGTGCCTGTTTTATGGCATTTTGAATATTGCATTTGTTAATGCTTACATTATATATGTTCACAATAATTTTGCTTTAAAACAAATCGTGTTAATTTGATGAAAAAATTACACCTAGCACTTGTACAAAAACATATGAAGAATAGGCTGAAAATTACAACATTGAAAACGTCTACCCATCGAAACATCGAAACTGTGCTAACAGGAAGTACTGAGACTATTGCTAGTAATAATCAATGCTCTAGTGAGCCAAAAAGGAAAATTTGTGGATTCTGTCCTTCATCAAAGCGTAGAATGACAAAGTCATCTTGCTCAAAATGCAAAAAAACACATTTGCGGTGAGCACAAAGTTGAGCTTTGCGTCTCTTGCACACACTATTAAATAATGTTGATGTAATATACTTTTTTTATTATTTTAAGTTATTTTTTTTAAGATTATATCAAAATATCAAACAGAAGTCTGATTTATGTTACCTTATTTTATAGTTACAAAAAAGAATATTTTGAAGTTTAAAAAAAAAAAGTGAAATTTTTGTATATTGTTTTTACTAGTTATGTTGAAATTAAAAGTATTAAATAATTAGTCAATTTTATAATGAATTAAATAAAAAAAAATAAAAAAATGCAAAAGTTGAAATTTTCGTGTCCAGAAAACCATTGCCAACAATTTAAGATAGCTCATAGTCGATACGTCGAAGAGCAACCTTAGCATAAGTAAAATAAGAACAATCATCTAGGGTTAAGAAGTTTTACCTCGAAATCAGACGTTCCTCACTTTAATGGTCTATAATTTGGAGGCGGGTGAAAATAGACCCTGTAATACAATTTTTTTTTTCGGCATAACTTCAGGAATCTTCAGCTATCAGGAGGAAAACCTAAACTAGGACACCCTGTATATTGATTTTGACATTCTTGTGTGAAGTATGCAGCAAATTCATCACGAGTAGATGAAGCAATATTATCTGCTCCTCTCGGTAAGTCACCGTTGTTATCTCCTATTGATTGGTTTCGAATTCCAACAGATGGTATCTCTTCAATGTAAGTTGTGCTATTTTGCAATAAAAAATTGCGTAAAACGCAAAACGGCCGCAAGTATATCATTTTTTTACAGACTTTAATATTTATTAGTCAACAAGTCAAAGGAATGCTCTATTGTCTGCCTTGCATGACTTAAGCGAAAATTAAAGGCTCTTTTAAAATTTGTAGCTGTACGGTTTCAAGCCTCTGCATCATCTTCGTTGGAGGAAAATAGAATGATGCATAGTTAAAACGTGTCGCACATCACTCAATAGCACTCCTTCATCACTCGTTCTGCCGTTACACCTAACATCAATAAAAGTGAATTTGTAGTGAGCAAATGCTGTTGAAACCTTTGTAGTTATAGTATGTAGCGATCCCTTTAAAACAAAAGAACATTTTTTATTTTAAGTATCTAACATAAGTGAATCCATATTTACGTCACAGCCCTCAAGCGCCACGGTTCCCAGAAGAAGCTCCAAATGGAAATTGTTAAGCGTGGGTTTTTTTTTTGCAATGGCTGACTTGCTCTTTCGGCATCCGTTTGGATGCAGAAAACCCAATCTTGCGACCGTATTTCTAGTGAAATTCGTTATAAGAGTCATGCACTTCTTGTCCAAACTACATGCCATAGGAATAAAGGAGGCAAAGACTCGGCTAGGGCAGCCACGCCGGCGCTAAGAAGGTCTAGACCAATTTCTACTGCCAACTTTATTGCTCGCCCCACGTGTATGCTCAACTCTAGCGAATTTTCTGATAATCAACAGAACATCAGCAGAACAACAAATCGATTAAAAAAAAAAATACATTTATGTATATACGAGTATGTACATATATACCAAACTTCAGGTAAACAATACGTCATCAGTTATCCAGAAGTAAATGTGATATAAGTTGAGGTGTGTCAGAATAAGGGGGTTGCCGTCCACAGGCAAAGCAACACGGTGTACCGTAATCGGTGCATTAAAGGGTGGGTAAGACCTGTTGCGAAGACATTGTCTTCGTCTGTCAAAACACCCGGCAGTACGGTGTTATCTGTGATATCGCTTCTTATCTCAGGCACGATAACCATTTTGTGTATAGGTTAGTGACACCAAGACCCTGCCCCAATCCGATGAGCTACTGCCGATTGTCGCCAGCGTGCCATCCCATTGTCACAAGGGAAACAAAAAACACCCGAATCCTGCCGTCGCAAATACAAAGCGCCTTCGCTTTTTGATGCCCTAAATCCAATATGCTTTCCATCCACCGCACCCAAACATAAGGGAAACTGCCAGTCGTTCATAGACCTTAATGGTGAGCAGACGCATTTTCGTGCTCGGCTTCATAAGAGTAGAGGATAAACAAAGCGTATTTTTAAACAAAAAATTATCAAGTGTCCGGTAGCCGAAGTGGCAAACACTCGGACGACATCGTACCTGGTGTGACGATTCGGTGGCCTGGGTTCGATTCCCAACGGGAGAAAATCTGTTTTTATTTCTAATTTTTATCGAAATAATACGAGTCATAAGTGAAGTATAAAAAAAAACAACAAAGCAAAAAAAAACACAAGTGATGGATTGTGGAGAGCGGTCCGCTATTCCAATAGCGGGACCTGCTGACATATCAGGCGAGGCCTCAAGCGGTTCATGCCAAACTCCAACGGCTAAGAGAAGGAGGAAGCTTAGGCCAACTTCCAACCTAGTCCAACGTCCCTCCCTACCAACTTCCTCGGTAAAACAGCTTGGTGGAGCGAGGGAAGGGAACAGCTTCGCTGCATTGGCACCGAGCGAATCGGAAGATGAAGAGGAAGAGATGATGGCCATAAGTAGCAGCATCAAAATGCTACAAGAAAGGCAAATGTCAAGAAGAAAGAGGGAAGATGAAGAACAATCCCAGCAACAACAGCAGATGCTGCTTGCTCAAAAGCAGAGCCAACAACAACACCAACAAAAGCGTAAAAAACACCAACAACAACAACAAGAGCAGCCACAACAACGGCATCAGAAGAAGAAGAAGAAGAAGGTGCCTCCTATCAACACCTTTAAATTAGAGGTAAATGCTACCAAGGACCAGTGTAAGTCGGTCATTGGCAATAATTTCAATATTAAGAGATTGGGGAACGATCGCCATGCCATCCACTGTAATACAGTGGAGGGCTACGCGAAAGTTAAAGAGCTCCTAAAGGAAACGACGACGGAGCACTACTCATTCACACCGAAGTGTGAAAAGCGGCAATCGATGCTGCTGAAGGGGTTGGAACCGTCTTCTGATCCTGATGAGATCCTGGCACTGCTCAAAGAAAAGGAGTGCGAAGGACTCCAGTTTGTAGGGGTAAAGCCATTTACCACAGCTAGAGCCAGGCGGGAGAAACGGAGTTTTCCGTTCTCCCTGGTGCAGCTCAATCCCGAAAGTCGTCTGGATAGTCTAAGGAGTATCAATGTCCTAGACTACCAGGTGATTCACTGGGAAAAATTAAAAAGGAGCGAAGGCGTTTTACAATGCGTTCGCTGCTAGAGGTTCGGGCACGCCGCGTCGAACTGCCAACTGCAGCCTCGATGCGTGAAGTGCGCAAAGAACCACAGTTCCGAGGAGCGTGCTCTAGGTAGGACGGAGCATCCGATAGGACACAGCTCTCGTGCGTGTTATGTGGGAACGTGGGACACACCGCAAACTATCGGGGTTGTCCTAAGTTCGCCGACATAAAAAAAGCAAAACTGGCTCGGCAGCAGAAGGTGGAGGTCAAACGTTCACCTGTTAGATTCCAAACACCAGACGTCACGTCCCAAATTTCCTACGCCCAAATGGCGTCAGGTAGGCGGGCTACGGTACAGCAAGCGACTGTTGCTTCTCCGGCGCCAATGCCGAGAACAACGGAAGCTGCACCTAACATGCTGGCCATCTTGCTCGCAATCCAAGGGCAAATGGCTCAGCTGCAAAAACAGGTGCACGAACAGGCCAAGCGGGTGGACCAGATTTACGCGCTGCTGCCGGGCCTAACGCAACACATGTCGTAATGGGTACGCACATGGTGGAGCAAACTTTGAAGGTCCTTGCGGTGAATGTTAATTCACTGATTAGGATCGAACGAAGAGCCGCGATGTTTAAATTGCTACAAGACCAAACTCCGGATGTGCTTTTCGCTAGCGAAACCAAGCTAACCGATAAGCACAAACTGGAGTACAATAATTATATTGTTAGGAGAAGAAATCGGCCCAGATCCAAACGTGGAGGCGGTGTAGCGATCTTCATTAAAGAAGGTATAAAATTTCACAGAGTGTACAAGGGAGTGTTGCGCAGGTTCCGGGTGTTGGAGGCAGTCGTCATTTACATCCCGCTCCGCAATGGAAAGCGGCTGTACTTGGCCTCTGTTCACGCCCCTGAGGCTTCACAATCCACTCTATTCATTACAGAGCTCGACACGCTTTTTCGACTTCTGAGGCTGGAATCGGGGGAGAATTATTTTATAATCGGCGGGGATTTCAATTGGGGAAATAATTTGCCAAATACTAGAGGGAACCTACTACTCGATTGGTGGGGTCAGCACGATGTCATGTACAGACTCGGTCTTAAAGCGACGGATAACCCGTCGTTTCCCGGAGGCGGGTCTTATTTGGATCGACTGCTGTACGACGAACGTATACGAGTGACAAGTACGAATTTACAAACGCTAAACTGTCTGCTCACATTCGTGTATGAATGTGACCACTGCGGTTTTAGCACCAAAAATTACAGTTCCCAACGAAATTGCGGAATTGGAGGAGTTTGTCCAAAGATATTCTTACAACTACAGTAAGACTCGATGGACACGCTTCTCCGCAACCTTGACAATAGCGCTCTCCTCGAACACGCTCCACCCACCGTCCAATAGGAATTTGTCAAACGAGGAGATCGACAAGTACCTAAAACGAATGGACGAGACAATTAAACAAACTATGGACGCCACAATACCGCGGTATCGACGTACGACTAACGAAGATCTGTTCCACAATCCTACTATTGACGCACTACACCGACAGAAAAGTAGACTTCTGTCTAGACTTAAAAACTTGTACAGACAGTTAACTGACAGACAAGACCCGGAGATTAGGACACTGAAGTCGTCAATTAAAAATCTTCAAACATTACTAAAAGAGAATTACAGAATTTCTGTAAGTTTGTATTGGAACAACAAGTTTCGGGCTGTAAACACCAGCAACCCGAACATGTTTCCGCAAATCAATAAACTATTTCGGAGAAAAAAACAAAACGACCTTCAGTGTCTTAAAATAGCCCGGACAACAGACAACGAACGGTTACTGACAATAGCAGGTATTGATCCAAATGAGGCCGCTGATGATGACAACAGGAGAAAATTGAGGTCATAGGGGCGACTTTCCAGGAAGTATACAAGGCCACCGATTGGCCCTAATTATTACCTGGACAATCGCGTCTTGGTGCACGACTTCAGCATTCGAAATGAAATAAGGAACTGGCGATCCGAGGGCTCTGGTTTCACCCGGTTTAGCGACGTAAATATGGCAAATTATGTCATTGCCAGAGAGGGTGACCTACCACCGTCCATTTCGAAGGAAGGACTCCGTGATATCTTCTAACAATCAGAGTTAAGAAATCAGTGGGGACTGATGGTATTCCGAAAATCGTGCTTCGACATCTTCCTCTAGAAGCTGTGGACAGTTACACCACCCTGTGTAATAATGCAATGAATAATGCACATTATCCAGCGCATTGGAAAACGGCGGTGGTTCAACCTATCCCCAAAAGGATATCCAATCCGGCGAATCTCCGGTCGATAAGTCTCCTTCCGAATATCAGTAAGGTTTTTAAAAAGGTAATCAATAGAGCTCTGTCCAGGTGGGTTGAGGACAAACATATAGTTCCGGATAATCAATTCAATTTTAAGGCGGGACATGATATCTCACATGCCGCGTCTAAACTGGTGTCCAATATCCAATGGAATAAAGGCAAAAAACAATGTACTCGTGCCTGCCTTGTTGACTTGGAGAAGGCTTTCGACACCGTATGGTTAGAGGGTCTTTTCTATAAGCTGACTGGGCTGGGCATCAGTAAACCACTCTTGTACATTCTTTATAATATGCTACCTAACAGACAGTTCATCGTGAAGAATGGTGATGTCACTTCTGTTGGAAAATTTCAAATTAAAAATGGTCTTCAGCAAGGCGCGGTCAATTCGCCGATCCTATTCAACATTTATACAAGCGACTTGATAAGTTTACTTCCCCATACTATTGCGTATGCAGACGATGTGATAGCGTACAGAACAGACCCAAAAATCGAGGTCATTAACACCCTCTTGCAGCGTGACTTCGACAAGATAAGACAATTTTGCGATGACTGGAAGTCGAATTCAACTTTCATAATTCGGAGACCATTCTCTTTTGGAAGCCGTTGTCTGGAGCCTCTAGGGATACCAGAAAAAACTGGCGAAAGTTCTCGATTATTGCACAGCACGGACAGCCTCTTGCCTGTCGAAATGTAGTCAGATACCTTGGCATCTGGCTAGATCAGTTTCTGTATTTTGGCAAAGATGTAGATGCTGCTCTGGCCAGAGCTAAAGGCGCTTTCGCCCTCACAAAGAGACTGTTTTATAGCAGCCAACTCGATGAGAGGGTAAAGGTAATCTGCTACATGGCCCTTATCAGGCTCATGCTGGTATTTGGGTGTCCCGTGTGGTTCAATGTACGAGCAAGCTTAATGGAAAAGATTCGGGTATTTGAGAGGGCTTGCCTTAGGGCTTGTCTTCGCTTGTACAGAACACCAGAATCGGAGTACAAGAAATTTTATCCTAATGAGGTCCTTTACAACAGGGCGAATCTAATACGAGTGGACAACTTCGTAATTAAGCTGACTTGAAGGCACATTGCAAGAGCAATGACCTCGACGAATAACCTGATATCTGGGGCTTACTACCCCAATTACCTTTACCACGAGAGCGTGCGCTCTGACGGCTTCGTTCCACCGGAAGCATTCCTCTACCTAGATCAGAAAGGGTTGATCCAGGATATATCAGCGGTCCCGTTAATTATCCATGTCGCTCGGACAGCTGGGGACAGGCGACTCAACTACAACAGAGACGTCGCACATGGCAGTGTGGATCGACTCAGTAGGGCGGTGGGGAATCGCGATAAGAAGTACGTCGTTCGGCAGCACCAGCATTTCTGGTCTTTGAATGATGGAGAAGATGTTTCGTCGTCGTTTCCATCAATTACTGACCAGCCTCACTAATGAGAGCTGACCAATCTGTTTTCTCTATAAATAGCGATGGCCAGCTTACATTGGTTTAGGTTAGCATTTAAGAAATATATACATGTATTAGAGTATACAAAGGTATATACTAATGTATGTACGAGTATATAATTGTGTATAATGTCTATGTGTTGTAAGTTGTATTATGTATCTAGGTTAGGTAGACTAAGGTTTATTTTAAGTTAGATATTAAGTTTTTATAAAAGTAAAAAATGATGTCCATATGCTAAGTTTTTGTTAACAAATACTTTTTCTTAGCCTTAAGTATTCAAAATAAATAGTTCTAAGTAAAATGTAAATAAAGTCGAAAGACATAGTTATAAGAATTTAGAGTAGCTTAGAGTACTTGTGTGGGGCCAGTAAGTTATTATAAGTTTATTATGTAATTTTAAGCTAGCATTTAAGCATTTTTTGTTAGTATATAAAAGTTAGTGTTAAGAAAATAAAATGCATCTAAAACTAAAACTAAAACTAAGGGAAACTGCCGTCGATGCAAGAACTCAGCTGCTATCATTTCTCATTGGGCTACTATTGTCGGAAACTACAACAAAGAACAACTTTTTATCGATTAAATAATAGAACAATAAAATATATTAACCTTTAAGTATTCTTCCTTTAATTTCTAATAGAGTACAGCACAAGAATGTGGAATAGACTCAGAAATGTATGAAAATGATATCATGGTTTGATAATCCAAGCTTCTAAAAGTTTCGCCTGAACCTAAGAATCTTAGCAGAAGAGCTAAACTCTCATCAGCTGGAATTGCATCTCTGAGTTGTTTTTTTTTTTTAATTTTCGATGGTTTCACTATGTCTAGCAATTTCACAAAACAGTTTTCATCCATACTAAGGAAACGATTGTACGCATTTACATCCTCAAATCGGAGTTCTATATGAAGCAGAGTAAATGAACTGTCTTGCGTTCTTCTTAATCTTCAGTCCACTCTTTCCTCCTTCTTCTATAGCTTTTTTTTTTAGTTTTTACTGCCTCTTCCGTCAATAATACAGCTCCATATGCAAATATTGCTGCTGCAGTTTCCATCAAAGCTTTTCTATCCATTATTCACAATAAATCACGTTAACTGCTGGCACTAAAAACAATTACAAATGGTCCGATTCAAATGTTCCGCTAGCCTGGGCCTGCGGGACAGAGTGCACACTCATGCGCGATGATTCAAACAATTTGGAATTTCCCATGCATGCCTGATTGGTAGCGTTTCCGTTTGGGGTGTCAGAATACCTTTTTAGTGTACCCTGATTTTTATTTAAATGGAGCTTTTATATCTTAAATATATTTGCTTGCGAATCAATTTAAACACACAGAATAATAAATTTACCAAACACAGTCGATTGCACGAAAACAGAAATCTAGTTTGACACACAATACTATTTGACGTTTCGAGGAGAAAAATTTCGATTCCCAAATGAAAACGAGAAGCAAGATTTTGATTCTGAAAAAATTAGTGGAAATGGGGAAATGGTTTTACGTCACTTTGCTTCTTCGGAACGCGGAGAAAAGCCCAAACGAAAGCGACATGTGGATGGCGATGAGTGACAATCATTCGTTATTAATTTGCATTTGACACATGGCGTGTGCGGATAAAACGGAATAACTAAGGAAATGACAGTAAGCAGTTTTGGCGAGAATTTATTTAGTTAACTAAAGAAATGCGAGAACTATGGCAAATAAAAAATGAAGTTTATAAAGACCGCCAAGTAGAGCGTATGGAAAGTTAATTTGACTAATGAAAAAGAAAGACAAAAATGCAAATAAAGAAATGGTGAAGAAAAAATTAAACGCTCTTGCGATTGCTGCCGGAGAGAACTGAAAAAACTGATTTCAAATAAGAAGTCTGGTATAATATACGTGTTATACCTCTGGTATCACGATTAACTTATCTTTTTGCTTGTCGTTCAAGCAAACGGCTCAGGAGGAAATCACCACTTGCGGCAACACTGACGATACTACGAGCTCAGTAAACATGCATTCCGGATGGATTTAACATTTTCCATATGTTTTATTTTATATCAAAAAGAAAATAATGGACGACTCCTCCAAGTTTCTACAAACCGCAAAATATCATCTTAAAAATATGAACGATAAATGCCGAAATTTATGGGAGGCGTGGGCAGTTTAAGTAACTTGCGCCAAATCAGCAAATACAAATCAATATCATATTATTGTTCGTCGACTATTATTTCAACATGCTCGTAACCATCGCTGTTTTATGTCTTCGCTGATTCTCGGTCATTCTCTGTAGGAGAAGCTCATACTCATCTGTAAAAGATCTACTGTTCGATCCAATAAACAAAAATACAATATAATTTTTTATTTAAACGAATTTTAAATACCTCGAAATATTTTGTCCAGTAACACGAAATCGTAATGTTGCGGAAAGTCATTGGTTGGAACGACCCGACCATGTTCAGCAACTCGGTGAATGTTTGAAGATCCATTCTAAAATAATTTTTGTAACCTATTGGGGACTATAACCTAACCTATTACCACAGGTTCTCATTAGTGAACCTTTTCCTTTTTTGTGACCAATCTTTCATCTAATGTTTGTGTTGACGGTTTTCTTTTGTTTACTATTACTTTCTGTCACATACTATTTTACCGATTACTACCTGTTACCTGTTATCTCTGCAGTTGACGCATAACTGAAAATTCCCATTCATGAATGATAGTGGATGGTGAACGCTAAAATAAAACAGAAAAAACCGTCACGCCGGTAATGGCATTCATGAGGGGGTTGCTCGACAAGATCAATCAGAATGAAAAAAAGGGATAACGCACGAAAATTGATGATGAAAAAAAGGAAAAACGCAAAAACTATCGTTTCCCCGATGGGGAATTTAAGATGATGCGGGTTCACTCTCTAGCTAAGGTTTCTGCTGGTGCAGGAGGGTAAGCCGTCTTCGTGTTTGTTAGTTATGTTTGTTTTGTCATCCAAGTTCAAGTCTGAGTTTCGAAGCCGAAACCAAAGCTAATAGGTTGAGAGCCACAATTGTGACCGCCGAATAGGGAGGTAAACTTATTTTACTAAGGGTACAATTGGGGACCGTACACATCTGTGCTTACATGTGGTGCAAAAGAGCGACCGCGGTGAATTGTGTGCTTTCCCTTACAATTATGCTTCGAACTTTTTTGTGGTGGTAGGTGATTCTTTATATGTTTTTTTTTTTTTTTTTTTTTTTGTAGGTTGGGCTCGCGGCTATTGCGGGTAGTGTTGACCTCTCGTGACATAAAGGGGGCAGACCGTCCGTCCGCTAGAGTCTCCAAGTCTTCCGCCTGGCTCTTTTCGATGTACCTATATGGTCATCATCTATATTCTTGTCTATTGCTTATTTAGGAATAAAATTAGCTATTACAACATTTGTTTTGATACACATGAATCAATAGGTTTCAAAAGCTTTATAACAGTGAAGTATTCTGTGATACAAGAATAAAACGTAAATAAGATGCTTAAATATTTGTTTGTCAAGTTCAAACTAAATAAAGCAATGCAATAATTCACATTCATAAGATATAAAAAATATAATGAACAAGTATTAACTAACAACAACAATAATAATATGAATTCATGTAAAAAATATAAGAAGTGGCAACAATAATTTTACTATATATATATATATATACTGCTGCTTCAATGTTTGAAAATGTTCATTATTAGCCTATTGAACACTAAAGCATATGTGAAAAGTTTTAAGATATTGACGGTGAAAACACATTTTTGTTTATTTGTTAGATTTATTGAAAAATACGTATGTATCTTCTGTATTAATCATCCCATATATTTACGGATGCATAGAGTATTGACGGGACTTTAGTAAACTATTTATTTATATTCATAAATTATTTACGGCTTAGTCTTCCCTTTTCTTATTCTTATTCTTCACCTTGTTCTATCGCTAAAATTAGTGTTCCACCAAAATTGCTAGTAGCATTCCGCCCTTCAGACTTTCAACCGTAACGCACAAACTATAAATGCTCAAGTCCATTCTTGAACGTCTTTCGAAATATCGTGATTCTTCCCTAAGCCGTACAACTCGCTTATGGGATGCCCTGTAGAGCTCTCTATTTCTTAGTCATCATACTTGCAAACATTTAACACAAACGTGAATCGATATCTCTCTTTCTTTCCTCTCTAAATTTATTTCTTCCGCACTAATTTATAAAAAAAAAAACATAGATTCTGAACTCGAATTTGAATCTGCAGATGTCTCTAGGCACGGAAAACGCTCCAAATTTACCCAGACCTTTTTTTTTGACTTATAGGAAAAAAAAATCGTTGGTGGAAGTTAATTGGTACTAGGTAACAAAAATATATGACTTTTATTAAAATTTTATCACAGGATAAATAGGAATGTCCTGTTGACATATGGCAATTGTGGGCCAATTTGGGTACGAGTCGTCTTACAAAGGAAAATTTGGAGTTTAGAGCAATAAAACAATGTTTGTTTTTTTGGCTTAGTGTTTTGAACTAAGATCTCACATATTTTTTTAATAGTTATAATAATAAAAACAATAAAAATAAATTAATAATAATAATAATAAGTAATAATAATTATAATAATAATAAAGCAGTACTTATTTAACTATTTCTGGCTATGGTAGGAAGCAAAACATTTAATACACAAACCAACATTACATTTTACACAGACTGTCCTACCAATTATTTTGCATTGCATGTTTCATCTGCGCATTTTCTCAATTGGTATTATACAGTGTCAAATTTTATCAAAACGAAGTTGGAGCTGTACATTTGTTTCATCAAAAGCTCGTACATGACTTTTTTGCAGACCAGTTCCTTTAGGTTCTTCACCAAAATGATTGCAGTAATATACAACGATTTGGCGACGAAACTCTAACTCGCTAATATTTGATTGGCCTTTACGATTTAAATGCATTTTGAATACTTGCATCTACAAGCTACGTAAAAATAGAGCTCCACCATTTTTCCCACGATGTGCAATTCTGTACAAAGAAATATTTTGGTCCAAACGATCAACTCCGCTCATATATTTACTCGTATTATAATCGGCAACTGCACATGGTCTTGAAATTGAAACATTTTATGCAAGTGTTTGGAATAATGCGTCGCATGTGACTGAGGACTAGAGCCATAAATAGTGGAGGCAATTGAGACAACGTTATAATCAAGCCATTCAGTCAGTCTTATATCACTACGAGTATTATGCATTGTAACGCACTCGGAATATCCACGTTCTTTTTTCTTCATGTCACACTTTTTTTAATGGGACACTTTGCTGGTATTCGATCATCGCGAATAGTTCCAGTTGCATTATATCCCCGTGTATGTATTGTACATTTAGATTAGGTAGGCTAAGGTTTATTTTAAGTTAGATATTAAGTTTTTATAAAAAATAAAAAATTATGTCCACATGCTAAGTTTTTGTAAACAATTTTTTTTCTTAGCCTTAAATATAGAAAATAAGTATTCCTAAAGCAAATGTAAATAAAGTCGTTGTCGTTCATAGACCTCCGAAGAGATCAGGCATAATTCGTGTTCGGCTTCACAAGTGTGGAAGCAAAAAAAAAAAAAAAGAAGTATACTTTTACTCCATAATTTTTCGAGTGTTCGGTAGCCTAAGGGACAAAAACCCATACGACAAATCTCGGGGTTGTGGGTTCGCTTCCCAACCTCCGCGGAAGTTTTTTTTCTTTTCTTTATTTCATATATTTAAAAAGACAATTGTAATAAGGAAAAATAAAGTGTTTACTACAAAACAAAATCACGTGATGGATGGTGGAGAGCGCTCCGCTCTTCCAATAACGGAAGTGACAAAAGACAACAACAGTGTTGCCGGTGCCGTGGCGAAAGCCATTAAGAGGAGAAGGGGTTTGAAATTCCCTCCTAATGTAACAAAAAAGAGAATAAATGCCGTTCTATCAGAGGATGATGAACATTATGAGGGGGGCAATAACAAATTTGCCTCTCTAGCGGCATCCGAATCAGAAGATGAGGATGAAATGTTAAAAGAAATTAGCAGCAGCATAGAAAAGCTGCAAGAAAAAATGCTTGCTGTTAAGATAAAACAAACTGCACGCAGGCAGAGGGCAGATGGCTAAGCTGCAAAAGTAGGTGCAAGAACAGGCCAAGCGGGTGGAACAGATCTACGCGCTGCTGCCGGGCCTAACGCAACACATGTCGTAATGGGTACGCACATGGTGGAGCAAACTTTGAAGGTCCTTGCGGTGAATGTTAATTCACTGATTAGGATCGAACGAAGAGCCACGATGTTTAAATTGCTACAAGACCAAACTCCTGATGTATCCAAACGAGTATCCAAACGCTAATGAAAGAAAATTACAGAATTTCTGTAAGTTTGTATTGGAACAACAAGGTTCGGGCTGTAAACACCAGCAACCCGAATATGTTTCCGCAAATAAATAAACTATTTCGGAGAAAAAATCAAAACGACCCTCAGTGTCTTAAAATAGCCCGGACAACAGACAACGAACGGTTACTGACAATAGCAGGCATTAATCCAAATGAGGCCGCTGATGATGACGACTTTTTTGTGATCGAGCATCCATACGAGAAGGTTGAGGCTATAGGGGCGACCTTCCAGGAAGTATACAAGGCCACTGATACCATTGGCCCTAATTACGACCTGGACAATCGCGTCTTGGTGCACGACTTCTGCATTCGAAATGAAATAGGGAACTGGCGATTCGGGGGCGCTGGTTTCACCCGGTTTAGCTACGAAAATATGGCAAATAATGTCATTGAAAGAGAGGGTGACCTACCCCCGTTCAATTCGAAGGAAGGACTCCATGAGATCTTCGACACAATCAGAGAAACAAATCAGTGGGGACCGATGTTATTCCGAACATCGTGCTTCGACATCTTCCTCTAGAAGCGGTGGATATCTACACCACCCTGTTTAATAATGCAATGAATAATGCACATTATCCAGCGCATTGGAAAACGGCCATGGTTCAACCTATCCCCAAAAAGGGAAAGGATATATCCAATCCGGCGAATCGCCGGTCGATAAGTCTCCTTCCGAATATCAGTAAGGTTTTTGAAAAAGTAATCAATAGAGCTCTGTCCAGGTGGGTTGAGGACAAACATATAGTTCCGGATAATCAATTCGGTTTTAAGACGGGACATGATATCTCACATGCCGCGTCTAAACTGGTGTCCGATATGTAATGGAACAAAGGCAAGAAAGAGTGCACTGGTGCCTGCCTTGTTGACTTGGAGAAGGCCTTCGACACCGTATGGTTAGAGGGTCCTTTCTATAAGCTGACTAGGCTGGGGATCAGGAAACCACTATTGTACATTCTTTATAATATGCTGCACAACAGACAGTTCATCGTGAAAAATGGTGATGTGACTTCTGTTGGAATATTTCAAATTAAAAATGGTCTTCAGCAAGGAGCGGTCAATTCTCCGATCCTATTTAACATTTATACAAGCGATTTGATAAGTTCACTTCCCCATACTATTGCGTACGCATACGATTTGGTAGCGTACAGAACAGGCCCAAAAATCTTCATTAACACCCGATTTTGCGATGACTGGAAGTCGAATTCAACTTTCATAATTCGGAGACCATTCTCTTTTGGAAGCCGTTGTCTGGAGCCTCTAGGGATACCAGAAAAAATTGGCGAAAGTTCTCGATTATTGGACAGCACGGATAGCCTCTTGCCTGTCGAAATGTAGTCAGATACCTTGGCATCTGGCTAGATCAGTTTCTGTATTTTGGCAAAAATGTAGATGCTGCGCTGGCCAGAGCTAAAGGCGCTTTTGCCCTTACAAAGAGACTGTTTTATAGCAGCCAACTCGATGCGAGGGTAAAGGTAATCTGATATATGGCCCTTATCGGGCCCATGATGGTAATTGGTTGTCCCGTGTGGTTCAATGTACGAGCAAGCTTAATGGAAAAGATTCGGGTGTTTGAGAGGGCTTGCCTTAGAGCTTGTCTTCGCTTGTACAGAACACCAGAGTCGGAGTACAAGAAATTTTATCCTAATGAGGTCCTTTACAACAGGGCGAATCTAATACGAGTGGACAACTTCGTAATTAAGCTGACTTGAAGGCACATTGCAAGAGCAATGACCTCGACGAATAACCTGATATCTGGGGCTTACTACCCCAATTACCTTTACCACGAGAGCGTGCGCTCTGACGGCTTCGTTCCACCGGAAGCATTCCTCTACCTTGGTCAGATAGGGTTGATCCAGAATAGATCAGCGGTCCCGTTAATCTTCCATGTCGCTCGGCCAGCTGGGGACAGGCGACTCAACTACAACAGAGACGTCGCACACGGCAGTGTTGATCGTCTCAGGTTCAATAGGGCGGTGGGGAATCGCGATAAGAGGGATGTCGTTCGGCGGCACCAGCATTTCTGGTGGTTGAATGATGGAGAAGATGTTTTGTCATCGTTTCCGTCAATTACGGGCCAGCCTCACTAATGAGGCAGAGCTGACCAATATATTTGCTCAATAAATAGCGATGGCCAGCTTACATAGGTTTAGGTTAGCATTTAAGAAACATATACATATATCAGTGTATAAAAAGGTGTATACTGATATATGTATATGATTGTGTATAATGTCTATGAGTGTATATGTGTGTTTTGTGTATGTAGGTTAAGTAGACTAAGGTTAATTTTAAGTTAGATATTAAGTTATTATAAAAAAAAGTCCATATGCTAAGTTTTTTTCTTAACGAATATTTTTTCTTAGCCTTAAGTATAGAAAACAAATATTAGTAAAACATATGTAAATAAAGTCGAAAGACATAGCTATATGAATTTAGAGTAGCTTAGAGTGCCTTTGTGGGGCCAGTAAGTTAGTATAAGATTGTTAAGTAATTTTAAGCTAGCATTTAAGCATTTTTTGTTAGTATGTAAGAGTTAGTGATTGAAGAAATAAAATGCTTTAAATCTGAAACCGAACTATAAATAAAGTCAAAAGACATAGTTATAAGAATTTAGAGTAGAATAAAGTGCCTGCGTGGGGCCAATAAGTTAGGATAAGATTGTTAAGTAATTTTAAGCTAGCATTTACGAGTAAGCATTTTTTGTTAGTATGTAAGAGTTAATGTTTAAGGAAATAAAATGCTTTAAAACTGAAAAAAAAACTGAAAAATTATATCCCTGTGATTTTAAATAAGACAATAATGGGAAGCCAGTAAACAAGTTGTCGAAAAAGAAAGAAAATGGCAAAGCTTTTACATTGTCCGGAGGGTCATCAATCATTCCAATTAATCGCGTGGAGCACTTTCCAACGCGTTCTTCAATTTCCTGGTTAGAGCGAGGATTTTTACCTTGATAAATTTCAAAATTAATTATGTACCCTGATGGTGTACATAATGACCATACCTTGAATCGAAATCGCAGCGGCTTTCCTATAATAGAATAATATTCAAAAAACAAAACGTAAGGAAGTATGAAAGTTTAACCTTTAATGAATTGCTTGCACCCGTGCTTTCCAAACTAGCCTATGCTTTCATTATACGATAAATTTTACTCAGTATGAAAGTATTCTATCATTTTTGTTTTTAAATGATCCGTCAAAGGGCGCAATTTCCACATTTTTTCTGGAATTAGATTTTCTCTGGTACCGCCTTTATTATTGCCTTCAAAGTGCAAATATTGCACAATTTCTTGAAACCTGTTTCACCTCATACTTTTTCTTACTAAAATATTCTTTAAATCTTCGTCTTGGCTCCACATATTTCGGATTGATGAAGGATGGTTATAACCAGAAATAATTAAGATTGCAAGCCATGTTCGAAGTTCGGCAATCGTGAAATTCGGGTGAGGTTTATTTCGATATATTGCATATATATTTTACTCCTCAATGATATGTTGGAGTAAAATATCATCGAAAAACTTCTCACATTGTTCGTGAGGAACTGGAACTAAATTCCTGCAATCTTCATAATTCGTGGAGGGAAATATTGCAATCAAACCAGATTGGTTGCACTTCGACCACTTGAAATCTGTATTTTTATTGGATTGCGGTAGTGGTACGTTGTAGCATGATGGCTGAACACGTTTCAATCGTTTTTCCGATGGTACCCCCGAACTCGATATCAAATCTAAAGGCGTCACGGGTACACCAAGAACAGGCAAATCTTCTCTTCTTCCAAATAAAAAAAATGTGTGAAATAGAGATAGAAGAGGTTTATTTAAATTAAAACCTTGTGTGAGATCATCTTGTTTATCTAAGCCATCAAAATAAGTGCCTGTTGTTGTAACAATTTCACAAGGAGCTTTTAATTGTTCTAGGCATACGTGGTCCGGAATACCACCTTCTTCATCTGGTGCATCCATCATCTTCACCAGACTCTTCACCATCGAAAACAGGAAGTTCGATATAAATATTTTTTTCAGGAATATCCAAATTTCCTTCATCCTCTTCAATCAGCTGTTCTAAATAGTCGAGAGCTTCCCGCAAAGTTATTTTTCTTGAACAGAATAGATATCTAGATAGATAGTTCTCTTAACCAGAAATAGTACGGAAAATAGAACAAAGTGCATCTTACGCAAATGACGACAAAAAAATAATGAAAACTGAATACAAAGTGCTTCACACAGCCACGTAGCCCACGATTGCCATACGGCAACGTATAGAGAAAACCTTAGAAATGTTGACCAAATATTATAATATTTTTATAATCATTTGAACAAAACGAAACTATGATTACTATGTTATAGATGCATTTTATTCTATTTCATTGGGGTTAATATAACAAAAGTAGTAACTAATATTACTTGCTCATGTAGTCCATTTTTCACCATTTTTCACACACCAACTTTAGGATTCTGCTTACTCGTAATTACTTTTACAAATGTAATAAATCTTAATACTGTATTGAAACTAAGGCACATGTAAATAAATAATATGCGTGCATATGTTTATAAACGTATTGGTTCATTTGCAAAGTGAACTTGGTTTAAACACTGACCAATGTTGCCATATGGCAACTGTGGGATAATTTGGGTTAATTTTATGTTGGTGTGCGGCCTTGACTCTAATTTTTACAATGCATACCTGAATTGGCCCTAAAGTGTACATGGTTCAAGGGTGTTGCGAGGAAGTTGTTACGGTAAAATTAAAAAACATAACAGTCATACCTGGACAGCCAAAAGTTCTACGGAGAAACGATAGCAGAGCAGGTGGGCGGCCTGCTACGAGAGCGATTTCAATTACGTACTTTACGCCTTTACGCCCTTCGGAGGTGACAACCACTAGGTCTCCTGGGAAAGGCAGATCCGGAAAGACTCTGTGGAACACTCTAAATATATGACGGGCATTCATGTGATTTGGATCATATGCCTATAATCCAATACCTCGTAGTCCATAATAGTTAATTTTATACGAAATATTAAAATATTCTTGCATATCATTTGTACCAAATTTCTCCTCTATTCATCTGTTAAAAATCATAAAGTGGAAATTAATAAAATGACAACTAAATATACAATAAAACTGTTTATTAAAATTTTAAAAATAAAAGCAAAATCAATCAGAAATAAAAAAATAATGAGATAAATACAAAAATAATAAGTAATACTTAGAAAAAATTAATGAAGTGGTTGAGGCTAGAGGAGTTTTAACAATTTGTTAATGTCGGGATCCAATTTTATTAAACATTCAGTGATGTGTAGTCTGTTCCTCTTAATTGATAGTAAATTACCTACTACACTGAGTACACGCTCAACTACATACTACGAAGTATATACTACTAAAAACTACTATTCCCCACAATCCAGGGTAGAGAACCGGTATTGAGTTTTGAAGGCAGAACTCTTGGTATTGTTTTGAATTTTACTTTGAGTTCTTCGTTAGTTCTGAGTTATAAAAGTTCCTCTTCCAAATTTAATATTTCTTTCGTATCTGCATTTGCGAAATGATCTGAAACCCAACTCGGTATATTAGGCATAATATAACTTAGAAACGCTGTGTAAAATCAACATTAACGTTAAACTGTTAGCAGTAAATAAGTAAATCTATCTGTTTCACAGAGATTGCTGATAATGTGAGAAAGTGTTTGTATTCACCTCTGCCCAAATTTTGTTTAAAAAGAAGAGGTTTTCTCTCAACACAGTTATGAAGTTTTGTGTTTTAATTAAATTCAACTACGCTACTAATACAGAATCAAACATACTAACCCTTAATAAAGACTCTCTCAAATATGTAAGTAGATTACCCGAATTTAATGGAGACTATAAAGAGCTACTAAATTTTGTGGATCTAATCGGCAAAGTTCACCCAATCAATTTTCATTAAATATGAACATTTAGCTCAAAGCTTACTCTCAGATGTATTTAAGTCAAAATTGAAATGTCGTGCCCGCGAAGTAATCGAAATTAATAATCACGTCACAACTTGGGAAGAAATCAAAGAATTTCTTTTTACCAACTTTAGTGCTGACATCTACAATGATATTAAGAATGTACTTAGAAAATTGAATATTAAAGCAAAAGAATCGATGAGAGACAAACTCAGACATTTGGAAGCAGTTATATCCCAAAATAAGACATGTGTGTAGGTGATCTTCAAGAACAAAATTAGAGAATCAATGAGGTCGCAATGAATATACTCCATGAATGCAATTACGCCTATTTCAACGTACACACAAAATAAACAACAAATCTAATTCAAACAAGAGCAAAAGGAAAATTAATATCAGCCATGCCAACAACGTAATTAAATATATACAAAACCACCATTTAACTATACCGGAGGGAACCTTAATCATTACGGAAATCATCAGAATTAATATAATTAAACATTCGATGGCAATCTTCAATACCAAACTTCTCAAGAGCCCATGGAGATTGAAACGGCCCAAAGGAATAAGTAACAAAAAAATACCAAGGAAATCAGAATACTAATAGTAGACAAAGTGGTCAACGCCAAAATAATCAACACCAACTGAATAATAATCACCGAAACAAGAACAAACCCCAAACTTAAAAGAAACGCAGACGAAAGAAATAGAGGTAATACTTCGATCACCAATGTCAGTGGCAATGAAGAAAATTTTCCTTCAGATACCTCGAATCAAAACTACCACATATATGTAGTAGTTGAAGGTAAAATAAGACCATCGTTATAGACACCGGAGCAACGAACTCGTTCCTCAATCCAGGGCTGTGCTCTCCAGATGAAAAAAGATCTATCAGAGACAAAATCACAGTAAGAACCCTTAACACTCACATAAAAATATCACAGGAAGCTATTATACCTATGTTTAAAGAATTAGAAAATATTCAAATAGTAATAATATTCTAATTCCACTAAAAGCTAACATAAATTTAAGAAATAACGCCTTGTGTTTAGGGCAAAAGCAAGTGAAGCTGTGTTTTAATGAATTATGCGCTTACTATGAAAATAGATAAACCAACGTACTCGTAGCACTTTCTGGTGAAGTTACGTTTGTGGTATGTCAAAGGGAAGGCCCTGTCTATTTGCCAGAGCAAAAGACGCTGGATGGTAGCGCGACCATTGAAGAAGGTATTTACGAATTGGATGATCATAAAATATGAGCTCCAGTTCAAACCGTTCATTTCGAGCATATCGAATGTGAATGTGCAAAATTTCAACATTATCGGGAACGATGAAAAGCCACTATTGGTAGAACAACTCAGACTTGATCATCTAAATAGCGAAGAAAACTTAGGATTAAAGAAGAATTACAAAAACGTGTTCTATCAAGAAGAAAAGAATCTAAGTTTTACTAACGCAATAAAGCACCGAATAAGAACGACCAATGATAATCCAATTCAAACAAAAAGCTATCAATACCCATACATTCATGAAAACGAAGTGGAAAAGCAAATAAAATATATGCTTGAAACCGAAATAATACGGTGTAGCAATTCTCCGTATTCGGCACCTATCTGGATCTGGAAGGTCGATGCCAGCGGTAAGCCTAAGTGGAGACTTGTTGTGAATTCCAGCAAAATAATTGAGGCAACAATCGATGACAAGTATCCAATCTCAAGTATTGACGAAATTCTTGACAAACTAGGACGATGTTTGTACTTCATGACCCTCGACGTGGCCAAAAGATTTTATCAAACAGAAAAGATGAAAGAGATATACGAGTACATAAGGCGGCATTCAGCCGCGAACCTGGCCACTACGAATTTCTTCGTATACCCTTCGGACTGAAGACAGCGCCATCGACTTTCCAACGCCTCATGAATAATATCCTACAGCATTATATCAACCTCATCTGTCTCGTATACATGGATGATATAATTGTATTTTAAACATCTTTGCAATAATGTTTAGTGCCACTAGGATCTTCGAAAGGCTTAACAAAGCTCATTTGAAAATACAATTAAATACAGTCGGAGTTTTTCCTAAGAAGAAAACGGAGTTTCTCGAACACATTGTCACCCTTGACGGTATAAAACCAAATCCGAAGAAAATTAAATTCATTAAAAATTACCATATACTAAAAACAAGCAAACAGATAAAACAGATTTTAGGTCTTACCTGATATTATCGGAAATTTATCCAAGATTATTCAAAGGTAGCGAAACCTACGAAAAAAAAAAATCTCAAAACAGATATCAAAATAAATATCACAGATCCCGAATATGTACAGTCCTTTAACACTTTCAGAACCCTTTTAATCAATGACCCCATTTTAACCTATCCTGACTTTAATAAGACATTCGTGTTGTCGACATGCCAGCCGCTATGCTTACGGAGCCGTCCTTTCACAGGACAATCATCCGATATGTTATGCAAGTCGCACATTAAACGAACCCTATAGAAAATGCCCAATAGAGAAGGAACTTCTAGCCATCATTTGGGCCACTGGTAATTTTGGTCCCTACCTCTTCGGTAGAAAATTTGTTATAGAATCAGACCATAAACCACTCACATGGCTCCTTTCAGTAAAAGAACCAAATTCAAAATTAGTGAGATGGCGTCTGAAACTTTTTGAGTTTGACTACGAAATCAAATTATGAAGCAATATGAATGCGAATGATCTTTCTCGTATACCCTATCCTGAAGTAAACCTTTTAGAAAACGAAATTATTCCTATCAGCAAATACATATTCAATTAACGTTCTAAAACCCAATTCGTAATTCGAAAATCCCAGTCCGGATCCCTTAGGTTAAAAAAATACATGTTTTTAACAAGAATAGCGTATTAGTATAATATATACCAAAACCTTTGATGAAGGAACCGAATTAAACCTCCTTAAAAATCATTAAAAATTTAACGCAATCTTAGTAGGGGATGAAAACATTTTCAAAGGGCCACTGGACTGGACTAATTACCCCAAGGGAAAACTGGTTTTATAGAAGTGGGAGATGAAGTGTAAAGTAAGAAACGGGGTAAATATTCAAACAGTATTGAAGCGGTTGAACATCGGGGGAAAACCAATATACGCATAAGTTGTCGATTTTAAAGCCTAAGAAAAATTATCAGAAATACCACTACAAACAAAATCGGTTCATTTGCCGACTGCATACATAGATTTAGCATCCGTATTAAAAAAATAATAGTGTGATGTTATGCATAATCAATGATTTTTCTTGCAACAATTTAAAAATATTGGGGATTATATTGTTGAAGAAATATAAGACATAAATTATTATTACAGCGATGTATTAATCTATAATAAATAATCTATAACTATGAAATAAATAAAAGAATATTAATATTGCAGTAATTTATCTAAATACCTAATAAATAATTTTTAATAATAAAATAAATTAATACATTATTATTGCAGCAGTTTATTTAGTTATAATAAAAAATTAATAGTATATTATATAAATAATACATAAAATTTAGACTACTTCATGTTAGATTTTAATCCGGCGGTTTTTTAGTAAAGACCATTCTTCGACGACCTCACTAAGATGAATTTCGTGAAACAATCAATGCATTCAAGCGATCATCACCCATTGTCGTACGCAAATAATGTAAAACTAGTTTTAATTTACTAAATGAACGGTGGCCGTGGTGTAGTGGTACTAGCAATCGCTTCCCACTCGGAGGGTCCAGGCTCGAATCCTGCCCATGGCAAGTCAGATTTTCGTTTGTGTAATTGGAACTCAGACAGAAAAATTCTGCGTATGAAGGCATAACACTGACACGTAGATTTGGCTGTTGTAGAGTTTCAAGCACAGAAAAAAATACTGTGAATTATACCTCGAATCCCTCTGAGTAAAGAAAAACTCTCCGTCCTATTCGGACTCCCACCCCTGGAGAGCGAATATCGAAACCAAACAAACATGAGTTACAAACCACTACAAAACAATTTTCCATTCTCTTCCTTCTACCTTTCCTCCCGCGCCCTGGCAACAATAAAAGGGTATCTAACCCCTTAGTCGCTTGTAAATTATAAAAAAAAATGAACGTTCACAAGAAAAAAGCTTATGCGCTAAGTGAATTACACTTTTCAACTTGAACACCACTTCGAAATATTGTTACGTGCAAATCACGCCCCAAAAATCCTCCATCCCCTTTGGTTCTGTTGTCGTCTGTTTCACCTCTCTGCCCTCCTGCCTTTTCTTGTTTTGTCCCCTTTCTTTTCTTCCCGTCATGCTCGGGATGTCACGGTACAGGTGGGATTTACTAGATACTTTGGATCCAGTTCCCTCCCTCGGCCTACCGCTCCAGAGGTGACCATATATGTACCCGGGATAGAGCAAGGCAGACGGCCTGGAGACTCTAGCGGACGGACGGTCGGCTCCCCCCTTGCCCCTTGATGCCAGAAGATGTTGACACCCCAGAAATGGCCGAGGGCCCACCCTAAATTCGATATTGTTTGCTTCCAGCTACACCATTTGTAAAACTCCCAAAACCCCAAATTCAAAAAAAAATAATTGTGAAAGAAAGCTCACGATTCCCCACGATCCGTTACCCCCTTCATGTCAGCAAGGAGACTTACGGGACCCGCAATATCATTGTTTGGTAAAAGTTTCCTTCCTACTTGGCGTTCACTACTTGGGCTCCTTTAAATTGTCCCCAAAAGTGTCATGGGTCATAGGGTGTTATATGGACCCAAGCAGTCACTCGACAAACAGAACGAACACGACAAAGCATCGACTGGTGTGATTGGGTGGTTCCACAGGGAGGTTGTCAGAGCTCTGGAAGTGAGTCCCTTTGCTCTGACAGCTGAATTAGTGGAACCACGTATGAATGTGTGTGTGTGTGGGAGAGGCAACTAGCCGAAATGCGCGGCTAGTCTAATTGATATCTAGCCGTCATAGCGGACAGTGCTACCGTTTTTTAAATACAACAAAAAAAAAAAAAAAACCAAAAAAAAATAACGATTAACGAAAAACAGAAAAGGAACGAGGGCAATACATACCCATCAGCCGCATCAAGATTAAAAGAAGAAAACGAG
>CASBSA010000256.1:0-123458 GCA_949129095.1 Volucella bombylans | reverse complement strand
ATGCCGAGTATTTCTTTTTAAGGTTTTGGTTTCCTTTATCTAATTCAAAAACTGCTGCTATATTTAATAAATTTATATTTACAGCACTTAACACAAGAACATCTGGATCCATTTTGCAATGTTTAAATTTAATTCAGAAATGTCAAAAAAAAGCTGTCAGTGGCTAGAAAATATGATTTGAAGTAAATATTCAACGCATTTTTTGTGACATTTCCTCAGTTTTTCTGATGTTAGCACATTGTTGTGTACACACTCACACTTATTGACAATTTACATATAATATTTTCCGTACTACTCTATTTTCATTTTTAATGTATTTTCATTTTAATGTATTGAAAATTAAAAAGAAATGTAGTGTCATACGGGCTTAACCGGGAAAAGTTTTTTTTGACCTGTTAAAAGAGGAAAGGGAACATTTGTTGATAATGTCTTTTGTTGTCAGAAAAATATGACACTCCCTAAAGTTTCGGATCAGGCAGCGTATTATAGTCGACAAATATCACTCTTCTTTAACAAAAGAAAATGTCTTCCTATATTATTGAACAGAAAACAACCTACCCAAAGGGTAGAACGAAATTACATCAGCTGTATTTCACCAGCTTTGCCTTACAAATCTGGAAGGCACTAAAACAATTCGTTTGGTTGTTGATGGATGTGGTGGACAAAATAAAAACTCCATCATGATTGGAATGTGTGAGTACTGGCTGGCAAAATTAGCACCAGTGGCCTATTTCACCAAACTACAAATTACAATCACAAATTTGTACTTGTGAATCACAATTACAAATTTGTAATCTGGGTTTCCGTTTCACCAAATACAAATATATGAACCCACAAATTTGTAATTAGACAAAAAAAATTGTAAGAGTTGATTACACGTGTGAAAATTCCCGTTGCACCGGGTTTTTGTGAGATGTGTAATCCACAAGTGTTTTGTCACAAATTTGAGGAATATCGTCGTGTAATCACAGTACAAAAATGAACAAGCAAAATAAGATGTTTTTTGTCTCTTTGATAAGAGAAAATAAGCAGGTTTTATTTGAAAAATAAATTTTGCAATTCTTCAACGCACGCAATGAAAGTAAATGCGTGAAAAGATATCTCAATTTCATTGTCCGCTCAAGGTATTTTGAATGGAAAAGAGTGCAAATATCTGCGAGATATCGCGTGGAAGAACTTAAAACGGGCAACTGTAGTAAGGACTTATATAGGAACATATACATTCGATTTTTTAATAGATTTTTTACTTTTTAGCTTAAAATTGATAATGCAAAGAAGACTGGTTCTTGTTGCGGTCAATTTTCCCGTAACAAGTTTGGCTCTCTTTTCCCTTTCGGTCCCTCTTTTCTTTGAGTGGGAACACCGAGCTCTGGCGGAGGTGGAGGGCAGCCATGGTCCCATCGGCCAATGGCCCACCAACCCCAGACCTCGGAAACCAACCCACTTAGGTCCACGGGAAGAACCCCAGGGTGCGACAGGAGGTCCACCAGGAACACCGTTGTCAGAGCCCATAAATAGACGGGAGACTCGCAACGGGCAGCATCAGACAGGACGTCTGAAAGTCGCCGACGGGTGGGGACGGACGGTCCTTTCAATCCAGACACCCCAACACGATGATGACGGGTGGGGGAAGACGATCCCTGGAACAAACACCCCAACGAAAGCCAACTACATGAGGCTTGAATAACACCGCATCCTGCTACCGATGTGGGTGCGGATACGGGCATCACATCACACAACCGATGTGGATGCAGCTAGCTGGGGCTAGCACCAAGCCACTTGATCGATGGGTGAAGAGACGACGATCTCTTTTATAGCAACACCCCAACGAGGGAGCAACAAAGGAGCAACAGTGGTGTGCAGGCGGACGGCCAGTATAATCGGGCACACCCCAACGACGTACCAGCTTTAAAAGTTAGGTTCGATGGGTGAAGGGATGACGACCCCTTTTTAAGCCAGCACCCCACCAATGGAGCATCGGAGGAGCAGCAGAGGCGTGTAGGCGGACGGCCAAGTATTAAAACCGCCTCCACCGAGGGAACAGGAAAACATAAACAAAGAACACCAACCAACAACAACCAGCAAACACACAACAAAGAACGAATAATAATGGCAAAAGACAACAAAAAAGTACAAACTGGCAGAGAGGCCAGAGGGCAGAAGGGCCCAATTACAAAACAATAATAAACAAATAATTGTAAGGAGTGACACGCTATTGGTCAGTCCCCACTCCCCAAATCTGAACGCCGATCCACCGGAGTAGGTAGGGACTCGGAAAAAAAAAATATGAAAAGTATAATTTTCACAGGCACTATACTTTTCTTTTGTGAGGGGCTGCGATCCAACGGATGGTTGGATCGAGATACAATCCCTTCTGGATTGTATCTACATTCTTTTCCTTTCGTCCCAACACTCCAGCTGCCATTCCATCGCATTTCCTTTCTCCTTCGCGATCGTTTAATTTTAACAAAAATTTTATTAGTGTAATCCGATGGGGGAAAAATACCCGGCTAGCAGAAGGAAGAGAAACTCTGCTTTTCGCAATTTCTTTTTGTAGAACCTAAGAGTAGGCTATAGCTAGGATCCGCAGCTTCCACAAACTCGATCAGTGGAGTTCCCAGTCATTACTGGAAGTGGGAGCGAACTCCGAGACTGAGGAGTTTGGTATGAATGTGGAAAGTGGTATGTGTGAGAGGCCTAGTCGGACACGGGTGCACACACTAGCAAAGCTTGCTAGTGTGGTAGCTAGAAATCCCGTCGTTGGGTCCACTACGGCTGAATGGATGTGAGAGAGAATGTGCGTGTGAATGTGTGTGTGTGTGTCTGGCAGGAGCTGTAGATCGTAAAAGATCTGGAAGACACTTTGGTGACGACCAGCCGATAGTGAGGGTCAGCCTAGTTTTTTTCTATCAATTGCGAATTTTTTTTTGGTCTTGTGCGAAAAGCAAGTTTTTTCTTTTTTTTTTTTTGGAAGTTGGGAATTGCGAAATGCAATTCTTAGAGTAAATTTTTTTTTGTTTGTTTTAAAGTAGAGTCGCGAGTTCGGCCCTAGGAAAAAAAAATAAAATTAATAAAAAGGAGAATTACGACAAAGGGAAAAAGGAGAAAGGAAAGGATACAAGGATTTGGATAACGGGAGTAGCGGGACTAACGGAGCGAGGAACTGTACCAGAAAGGGGCACAACACCGCCAGGGGAAAAATAAGTACAGTGCAGTGTAGTGATAGTGTAGGATAAAGAAAAAAAAATAAAAATTTTTTCCCCACAGCTGGGATAGCGGGATCCCAGAGCGTAAAGTTATCGTTTCGTTCGGGGCATCGCCGTATATCGGTGCCGGGAATCAAACCTAACATTCTGAAGGTGGCAGAAGTTGCATATTAACCGATCTCGATAATATCATTATTGATATTACCGGTAAAGAATCGCCAACAGTTCGCGGCATACTTGATGAGGTTCCTTCAGTAGATACTGAAAGGGTACTGTCACCCCAGTGTGCGAACGTGAGGGACATTGAAGAGGAAATAATGTAAACATGAATGCTAATTTTTAAACAATTTTTTTATTTATATATACCTATACTTTTTTTTAATTTAATCAGACCTCAAGTATCACCAAAAAAGCGCAAACGCAATAACAAGATGTTAAATGACGAAGCCGATATTATTCGATTGAAGAAAAGGAGGCTTCAACTCGAAATCTATAATTTACAGTTAGATGCCTTGAAAAAGGAACGGGACTTGGGGTTGCCAAGAAACCATCTTACTAAAGAACTTGAAGAGACCAGAAAAGTGATGGAAGAAATCACGTTGGAATTCATGGACTACTAAAAAGAAAAATAATATATTGTAAATAAACATATATTTCATTTAAAGCTCAAAAGTCTCGTTATTTTACGTAAACTTTTCCTATGAAAAGTAATTTAAAAAATATTCCAAGGTGGCCCTGCCCTCAAAATTTTCAGCATTTTGAGTACCTCCGTCGTTGTTTTCTTCCTCAGTGGTGGTGAACGTTTCGTTAATAATATCAGTCGCTTGTCGAGAAATATTGGTTAAGATAATGTAACATTTTAGAACAGTAACTGCTTTCCTGGTTGCAAACGTAAGTGCTTAAGACACGGAAATTTCTCTTTCAAAATTCCAATCGCGTTCTCTATTATTCTTCGAGTTGATTTATGTGCTCGATTATAACGATCAGCTTCAGGGGTTGGGTTTCTCAAAATGGGGGTAATTAACCAATCCTTTAAAGGATATGCTGTATCCCCAAGCAAAACATAATAAGGAAAAGGTCGAAATCCTCTTTCAAATTTTGAAAAAAGGGGACTTCTTCTTAACACCCTTGAATCGTGCACACTTCCTGGCCAATTCACATATGCGTTATAAAAGTTATAGTCCGGCCCACATACCAACATACAATTTATAGAGTGCCATGTCTGTCGACATATGCAGATTCAAACTCGCTGGGAGCATCTATGTTTATTAAGGTTCCGTCAATACAACCGTAAACACATGGCATACCTTGCAAGAAAGAAAGTTGTAAGCAAAACTTAAGAAAGGCAAAATTTTCTTACCAGCAATATTGTAAAACTTTTGATAAATACTTTCATGTTCATTTGGCCAACATACATAACTTTAAAACAATACATTAACAATTGCTGCACAAACGCGGGAAACACATCTGCAAACAGTCGATTTAGATATCCCATGCATGTCTGCTACACCATGATATTGCTCACCATTTCCAAGCCAGTGTAACGCTGTGAGAAACTGCTGCCTTGGTGTTAATGCAAAGTTTTTTTCAGTCGTGTGGGCTATTTGTGGCCCAATAATTGTAATTATTTCTTCTGCCTTGCATCGAGTCAGGCGAAATTTTTCATTAAAATTAAATAACTCCGAAATTACATAGTTTATACGCAGCCGATAAATTTTTTTTCTTAAAATTAAAACATGATCGTCACTTTCGCTACTATCGCTACTGCTATGCCTTCGTCGCAAAGACATTTTTTCTATTACTTTCAATATGAAATAAAATTTGTAGGAGGAATTATACGTCAACTTTCAGTTGTAAATTATTCTTTGTTGAGTATGTACAAAATTTGTAAATTAATTTTCTTTGGTGAAACGTAAACTCACATATAAGTCAACTTTTCACGAATTTGTAACTTGTAAATTACAACTATAAATAGTTTTTGGTGAAACAAAAACGGAAATATTCCCACAAATTTCCCTTTGTAGAATACGTTTGTCGTTTGGTGAAACGACATACGTAAATCAACAAAATCACAAATTTTGGTAAAAAATGATTGTAAATACAAATTTGTAAGTTGGTGAAATAGGCCACAGGTCACATTAACACTCGGGAATTGATTTTCCCTATTACTGGGCACTTCTACATACAACCAGATAGAGTGTTTGCTCAAATCGAAAAAAAAGTTAGAGCAAGGGAAACCATCGTGGCTGTTGATGAGTATTTGTCCATTTACCAGGAACATGGCAATGTAGTGAACTTTGAGTCTGACGAATGTCCTGTTTTAGACTCTAAGGACGAAGTTATAAAATTTACGAAAGCACCATCCGTTTGGCATTTTAATTTCAACTCATCAAAAAAGGTTCATATTCAAAAGAGGAAAATCGGGCTTAATTGGCGTTCGGGGTGAATCTTTTTATATGCCAGATATTGGAGAAACAAAGCCAAATACAAAGAAGGGCAAACTCTTTTCTTCCATTGTTCCAAAAAGACTACCTTTAGATATAAAACTTAAAAATGCAAATCTAAATGGCATTGACAATTTATTGAAAAAACACTTTGGATGTAACTGGATATCATTGGCATTGCTTAAGTTTTATAAGGATATTCTAGACGCCAACGAAACGAGCCCCATTAACCGGATAGAGCCATCAGGATAGAGCCTAGTCTCTAAATAGGTTTTTTTTAAATATCTCAAAACTAGAGAAAGTGGAATACGTTGTTTTTGAATCTAGGAGATACAATTGTGTCTGGTATGTATTACAGCAGATAGCTGCTTAAATGAGCGTTGGTGAGGGGGTATTGTTATTTCTATTTGTTGTGCTTAAGCCCAAAAAGGTTAACAAGGGTGTGATGGTTTATTTCGAATTTACCTGCGACAGAGTTTGCGTAAAATAGTTCGTCATTTTGAGTATGATTTTTAATTAAAGGGTTGAGTGTAATTCTTATTCGAGCTGGTGTCGATTAAGATTTTAAAGATGCTATCGCTCTGCGTACTACACTCAAAATAGGGTAGCGAAAATCCTGCTAACACAGCACGTGAATTAATTGATCGTTGTTTCCGATATCCGTTTGAAATTGGGATTCTACAATATATGAGGAATCTGGCTGCCATGTTCCGTTCCTGTGTGTCTGTCTTGCTCAGCACTCGTGCTCATGACTGCCTGATACAGTTCTATCTTGTTTCCTGAAGTATCAATGTGGTTGTTTCTTTGCAATTTATTAGGATGAAATATGCTTGATTTGTTTGTGGATGATTAATATAGTCGATGTCTCTAGAACTTATAGTCGGGGTCTCCATAGGTTCTGTTCGCGGTTGTGATTTTGGTGGCAATTGCAAAATTGCTATTGTGTTGATTTGGAGGATAAAAATTATAATAGGGAGTAAACATTATTAGAAGTAATTGGTGTCTGATAATGGTAGTTCTGTTTAAATGATGTGGTTTAATATTATTAACGTGAGGTGGCATTTTGGTTCTCAAATCAACATCCGCGGTAAATCACTTGTGAGATCTCTTGCAAAGCTGTCCAGTGCCTTGTTTCTATAAGTTTGAGTCAATAAACAGAGACCTACGTTAAGAGTTAACCCTTAACCCTTAACCCTTAACCCTTAAGTAACGGAATGGTGGAGGAGATCAAATTTAAGACGAGAAGTGCTCAGGTTAAAATCAAAAAGGGGAGGTTTGAGTTGACCTTACGCAGCATGCGGGAGATTGGTTCGTTAGAGCCCTATGAGGTGAGGTGGGTTGGGATATAGAGGAGACGAGAACAGCGTAAATTACGAGGGTTAGTGTTGAAGGAAGTAGAATTGTAAAGGGAAATGCAGTCCACAGAACCGGAGAGCAGTCGAAGAATGAAGAGAATATCAGCTATGTACGTCTCTGCGTTTTTCGAGGGTATTCAGGTTAAGAAGTTTGAGGCGGTCGCGATAGGGGTTGAGAAGGCTCACCTAAAGCGAACGCTATAGTAACGGTTCTCCAGATAAGAAGATATCCATTTTAACAATATGGAGTCAAAACCGAGAGAAGACAATTTGAAAAAGATCAGTTGATGTGATATTCTATTGAAGGCCTTAGCGAAACCTGTAGCAATAACATCAATTTCGTTGCCATTTTCTAGGGCTGAAAGCGCAAAGGATACGAATTCAACTAAATTTATACTAGTTGATCTACCTTTTAGAAATTCGTGCTGACTGGGTGATATAAGTGACTTGCACTGAAATCTTAGTGCTTCATATAAAAAAACTTTCGAACATTTTAGGTATATGGGAAAGCTTAGCAATGGGACGGTAGTTGGTTACTTCATTCTTTGATCCCGTTTTGTGAACCGGGGTTGTGAAAGAGGTCTTCCAAACTTGGGGGAATTGCACTTGTGTGAGGGGCAGATGAACGAGGGAGGAAAGTAGGTGCGAAAGATTGGAGGCACACTTTTTGAGAAATATTGCTGGGAGCCCATCTGGCCGGATACAAATTCATCATTGAGATTTTGTAGCATTTCTTCGATAAGGATGGGATCAAAAGATTGAGAGAGAGAGGGGCCAATGAAGAAATTGGGAAGTACTTGAAATAGAGGGAGTCGGGTACAAAGAGGTTATTTGCAAATGACTGTTTAAAAAAGTTTGCAAAATAGTTGGCAATAATATGTGGGTTGGTCGGTGATACGGATAACCGTCTGATTTTCTTTTGTAGTTGACGAATTGATAAAATGTGTTATGATCGTTGATAAGGTTGGTCTGCGCTGTGTCGAGAAAGCGCTGATAGAGGCAGTTATAGAGCTGGGTGAATTGCAGGTAAGTTCCAAGATAGTTAGAGTAGTCATAGTAAGAATTGGTGCGAAGAAAAATTGCCCATAATTTGTTTCTTTTGTTTCGTAAAGAGCGAAGTCTTCTGTTGTACCATAGATGTCTTATGCCGTGAAAAGTGGACGTAGAGAGAAAATGGAATTAAATATTTCACTTTAGAAAACGGAGACAGCATCAGATAAGGAGAGGTTGGTAAAAGCAAAAGAACATTTGAACACATAACGTACAGGGACCTGTTGGCAATGAGAGAAGAGTTGAGGTTATTGTGAATGGCAAGTAGGATACCTCTACATGGATAATCAACTTTAGGGATGGCAGAATCATTAAACATAGGGAGAGAGTGATCGTCATCTCGGAAAACGTTATAAGAAGATGGAAATAGCTCTTGGCTCTTTATGTCGGGGATCAGATTGATTTCTGTAAGAGCATAGACGTCGAAAGAGAGACCGTGTGATTTAGACAAGACAGCACGAGTTTTAGAGCGTAAGCCTCTTACGTTTTGGTAGTAAAATGTAAGAAGTTGTTTGTTGCATGGAGGAGTAGGGGAGTGTAGATGAGATGCAGGTAAAAAAGGCAAGTTAGGAAGGAACAAATTTGTCGTGGCTAGCTCAGATGCGCTGAAGATGAGAAACTCTTTTAGAGTGTACATAGCTGCGGAAAGCAGCGAGGTCATCCGCAACCTTTTGAGGAGGTACCTGTTGTAAAGCTTTCTGATACTAGTTATATCCGTAGGAAGGTCTTTCTGTTGGATGGAGAGCATGACACTTGTTTTGGTTTTTCCCTCAAAGCAAACAGAGTCGGATTTGTCGTAAAGATATGCGAGAAAGAGACGTATATTTTCCTATATCTTTTTATCCCTTAGCCTAGAGAGAGCATAACGACATTCTGTGGTGTCTATAACCTTTTGGGTCAATTTTACGTTAGGCGGCGAAAGGGGACCAAAAATAGGGAACGTGAAACCGAGAGAGAAGGTGAGCTAGAAGCGGGATTTAAGATATGCGAGCTGATAAAGTTAGGGTATTTGGCTCCTGTTGTAAGGTCGAAATTGGGAAAACAGTTGTTAGTTTTCGTGGGAGAGGGTGGGGTGGTTGAGCAGTGACGGTATCAGGGCCAGAGGTTAAATTAAATGAAACGCTTTGGGGCTTGGATGGAATAGAGGCACTTGGTGCTTTTGTGGAGATACGTGAAGGGGTTGCTTAGGGATATAAACGGGAGGGGAAAAATTGGGAAACATATTGGTTTCAGGACTCCAGTTGGGGTCAGGTTTAGGATGTGGATGGGGAATGGATCTGGGCGATTTATAATTATCTTTTGATGAGACCTTGCTTCGTTTTTTTTCTACGTTTTTGTTGGTTGGTGCGGTTGGACCCGCATCTTTCCTAGCTTGAGATTGGTGTCGGATGATTAACAAATAACCATTCGTATTTAGCCGGTAAATTAATTTTTAAATTCTGTTTGTTTTTGTGTTGAGATGTTGGGAATATTGTGATGCGATACCTCTTTTTGAAAAATTCGGAAATCCAAGGAACATCTGCATAATTTGGAGCACCTTTGATGAGTAGGGTGGTGAACATCTGATTCATTGTGCGGAGTCGGTCTAGCCTGCCTTGCCACTCTGAAGGTGTCCGCGTCGTGTTAAATTGTTTAACAAGTTTCCGTGGGGAGGCGAGAGGAGGGGTTGGCTTGGAGCAATTATATCCCCATACGATTTTTAGATCAAAGGACTGGTGCGAGGTGGTGGTGAAGATTGAGATGTCGGCACTGGATCTGGCCATGATTCGGCTTCAGTTTGTAACAATACAGCCAAAATTGAAGTATTGTAACTGTTGTGCGGTGGGGGATAGGTTGGAAGACCATCAATTTTGTGGCATACTGATCTAATGAGATTTTCGAAATCATTCAACACTGTTCTGTTCGTGGTGAGTTCATAATTAAGCTCACTGATTTTATCGAATATGATATCAAGCATGGACCCGTAATGATTTGAGAGTTGGTGATTGTTTGTTGCAGGTTTGAGATGGAGATTGGATGTGGATGATGAATATCGATGTCTTCCCAGAGAGAGTTGACGGAATTACATGTTTTCTTGCTTGAATCCATCATTACGGATCCGATTGATATAAATTCACTTAAGACGGTATCAAGGTGGCGCTTGTATGTTTCTTCATTTCTGGATCTTGCACCTTCTAGCACAATTAAACGAGCAACTTGTTTTTCAATGTTATGACCAAAGTCTTCCGCACACCCTACACTTTGTTCAAAGATTGATAGTTTGTCCGTTATCAGTCTGGAGAGTGAGTTTTGGTTGGATTCATTGGAATCACTTAGGCACTTGATTGCAAGGAGCACATGTATTAGACAAATACTGATACACTCATCACAGAAGAACATTCGATTTTCGGAGAACTCTTTAAGGAAGACCGTGTTTCTTTTATTTAGGCCAACACAAATAGCATGGAATATTTTGCCGCAGATCCCCTTACAAGCAACAACGTCAGCATTATTGTCGTTAATGGAGCAATTGGTTAATCCACAAGAAGACATGATGAAGACCAAGAAAACAAAAAACAAATAGCGGAGAAAAAAATGAAAAATGCACTAAACGCACTGTCGCGAAATGAACGGACTAGTAGCTCAACAATAAAAAAAACAAAAAAAGGCGTGTCAGCGATAACAATTATTGGGTAAGAAATTAGGTTATTAGATTGATTTAAAGTGAAATAGGAAATTCACAAATTATGGAATAAAGTAAGGTACTCAAGAGAACAAAGGTCTCATCTGTCCGCGTAATGCAGAGCGAGATAATGTAAAATCCACTCCCAGTTTAAAGGAGTGTTGTAGGACTCGAAAGCACTGTCTGTATTGCCCACAATCTTATTCCTTATAACACTAAGGATGCTAAAATATTTCGGGCTATATATAACTGGTTTGTGGGGACGAAGAATTTTGTCCACGGACTTTCTCCATGAACTAAACTCTCCTGGTTGGCCAGAAAAGTCGCGCAGGCTTCTCACCACATCTATAATTTTATCCAGGTCGTTAATATTTCCTAAAAGTTTAGGGCGTATAGTTCGATCGGTTTCATTAATTCGAGCGGCGTTGGGGTTTATTATACAATTTCTTTTCCCTATGTATTAAGAATGTGGCTTACTACAGCAGATATTAGGGCTTACAATTCAGGGGTTGATTGTGGTTGGTTGGATGGATGGTTAGGTTGAGGTTAGTTATCTGCATTTAAAGCAGGTGGTCAGAGCACGTTTTGGTTAGGCATTTTTACTTTTTATAATGTAAGGATCTTGTGTAAAGCCTTTAAAATATTTTGCTATTTCGTTTTCACATTTAAGTATATGGGAAGTTCTTTAAACTTGATCTTAAAGCAAAAAAAACATTATAGCAACTAATTTTTTAATTTGTCATTATTTTATATTTAAAATAGGTAAGGCTTACAATACTATTCTTACAGCTTTTACACTAATCACTAGTTTGATTTTATCGTCTTGGTCACTTGGCTATGACGGAAATGTTCGGACAACGAGTTGGTACTAGCACTATTAAGTAGTTCACAACTACTTATTATTGTAGCGTACTGCTCTGGTGCAAATTAATAAATTCTTACTGAATTTGTTATAAAAAAAATCTTTATTCTTTGCTTTTCACTTAAAAATAGATTTACAAAATATTTTTACTTCTATACCTATTACACCTAAATTATTCTAGCTTAACTTTTCCAACGCACTCATATTTCCTCTAATGGTGTCAAGTTTCGTAGATTTACTGTATGGCATGCTTGCAGTCTCATCATTCGCGCATTGGTGTAAGCTTTATTGACCATTCTGGATGGAAAGCCAAATGTATTTGTCGTGGGAAGCTTTATTGAAGAATTCGTTGGTGTCGCATTAACTTATATAATCAAAGTAGGGGGAGTTGGGGCCCTTTGATACAGTTTTCATTTGAACTCAAAAAAA
Organism: Volucella bombylans; assembly: GCA_949129095.1. Classification (NCBI taxonomy): domain Eukaryota; kingdom Metazoa; phylum Arthropoda; class Insecta; order Diptera; family Syrphidae; genus Volucella; species Volucella bombylans. The sequence continues at coordinate 111,450 of CASBSA010000256.1, read as the reverse complement.
ATGCAGCGTATTGACATTTTACGAAATCATGAAATATGCATCAAACTGCCCCACACACGGGGCACATTGGTACATAGTAGGGGGACTTTGATTCAAATTCGATAATCACTATTTTTTAAAAACCCTCATTTAATAAAACAGGTTTTAATAATTTTTTGGCATATATTTAAGTATTTGGTAATTCATGTTAACATAGGTTTAACTTAATTTCAATAACTAAAATAAATTCTTTCATCAGCTAATAACATAAATTAACAAGGAACTTGGTATTTTAATTATAAACTAAACAGTCTTCAGGTTGTCACAATAAGTCTTCCAATTGATTAAGATTATTATTTTTATAGTTTGGTAAGTAATTCAGCCTTGCATACTAAATATATAATATATAAATAAGTCGTGTGTATCAATGTACCCCAACTTACTTAAAAGAAAATAAATATAAAATGTCATTTGCAAACAACGTTTGACAACGAGTTCTTCACTAAAATCACATTATTAACAATTATACTCACAATAAAAATTTATGTCAAATTGTTAGCACAAATACGGTACATAAGAACCTCACTCACAAGGAACTACGAAAATTTACTTCCGCACTCACGAAACTGGATTATTCTTGTCGGGTGCAAAGCAAAAACCGAACCGGAATGTCAGTAACATATCTGTTTGCGCCATAGACATGTTGCATTGTGTGAATAGCTGAGTGGCCTACTGCGTTCAGTTTTTAAAAAAATTGCACTGTATCTATGTGCGCCATGTATCAATGTTCCCCATCTCCCCCAACTATACTTATGTATAGTAGGACAATAGAAAAAATATTTCTTTAACAAAAATTGTATAGAAAAACTTGTTAAGATAGCATTAAAAAACTTAATATAAAGAGATGTAATTAGTCTTAAGTATTTTGGGGACCAAAATCCTAGTAAGGGAGATGTTATACAGGTATACACGTATAACACTGGTATTGCTTTTCTCACATTTAAGTCCTTCTACCTCTCTTTCACCTGTTGAAGATTGGTAAGAGTGACAAACTCTTTGCTCACTTCACATCAATTTTGGACGCGAAGCTGATTGGATGGAAGATGGAGGAGTGATGCCGAAATATTAATATTCTAGAAATAAAATATGAATCGCAAACGTGAGTTTTGAACTAGAAGACGTATGAAGAAAAATGGTGGTTGAACTATGAAACGAAAATAGCAGTAAACACCAAAAGAAAGCTTTTGAAGCGTGGACTAAGTACAGCGAAAAAAGTGAAGCTGATACGGTGCGTCTTGAGTTACACTATGAACTTTGCAAAAAAGAGACAAAAACGCAGTAGCAAGAGATCGTGCGATATTTGTAGAAGCATTGTATCTGGAATTAGACGAGTTACCTTGGCAACATTTAAGCAGGCGACAAGGAGTAGAAGAAGTGAAGCGTCGAAGTACGGGTGAATGACATAACTTTTTAGGATTACGACGCAAAGAAGAAAAACGAATAAAACACAACTTAATTGAATAATGTATTTTTACTTCAAGGTTTTTCACACTGCTGACTTATTATTTTAAAATAACTTAGCATAATACCTACTCGCAAACATTATAAAATGAAAAGTTGATAGCTAACGGTTGACAATCATGTTGTTTTGCTTGCATTGCTAATGCCGCTATTCCCAAACTAGATCAATTGATGTCGCTGGAACAATTCTGTTGCTTTGCTGTTCTATGCTGCTTATCTTCTGGGCGTTGACAAACAAAAGCCTAGCCAAGCCAAATTTTTTTGTCAAGCTGAAGCTTTCCGCTTCGTGTTGATGATGTTTTTGGTGTAGTTACCAAATATTGCCTAGGTAGGTACTTTGACGATGATAACAATTATGACGATGATAACGATCAGTCCGGCGGAGTAAGTGCCCCTCCTTACGCACTTGGGTGTAGATCACTCCCGATTTTATTCCATAAAATTATGAGAGGCAATCCAGTGGAGAAAGAGAAAGCTCCACTCTATAAAGCCAAAGAGGACACTAAAAACTTGAAACTTGTCTTGCATAATATAAAAAATACGAGCGAGTTCTACAAAGTCGATAACGGATCATCATAAAACTCAATGGCATGACACGATTCCACGTTTACGAATAATGATGTAAAACATCGCGAAGCCTTAAAAGATTTGCATATCGTCTTTAACGATTTATAAAAAGCGTTCGACAGTGTTCACATAAATTTTATTTATACGGCACTACGATCTCAAAATATACACGAGACATATGTTAGAATATTACGCGACATGTACGATAATATCAATACAAAAGTTAAATGTCTAACGGACAGTACATATATGGAGAATTCAAAGTTAAAGTTCTAGCACCCCAACGCTGTTTACAAAGTCCATTGCTTTTTAATGTCATGAACGATTTTCTATTGGAGCAGCACATCAACAAGTCCGAAACAATATAGGTAACGAAGTGACAGCTTTTTAGGCAACTTTTAATAATTGGAGATAGGCTCTAGCAGATACTACTACGAATCAGTAGTACTAAGAGTTTTTCAGTTTTCAATGCATTTTATTTTCTTAATCACTAACTCTTACATACTAAAAAAAAAATGCTTAAATGCTAGCTTACAATTACTTAACAATTTCATACTAACTTACTGGCCCCACACAGGCACTCTAAGCTACTCTAAATTCTTATATCTATGTCTTTTGACTTCATATACATTTTATTTGGAAATGTTTATTTTATATACTTAGGGCTAAGAAGGAATTGTTAACAAAAAACTTAGCCTATGAATGTAATTTTTTATTTTTTATAAAAACTTAATATCTAACTTAAAATAAACCTTAGTCTACTTAACCTATATACACAATACACACATACAGACACGAAGATATTATGCACAATAATATACATTGTTTGGTATATACCTTTATATATATACTCGTAGTATATGTATATATTTCTTAAATGCTAACCTAAACCTATGTAAGCTGGATATCGCTATTTACTGAGCAAATATTGGTCAGCTCTGCGTCATTAATGAGGCTGGTCCGTAATTGACGGAAACGACGACGAAACATCTTCTCCATCATTCAAAAACCAGAAATGCTGGTGCTGCCGAACGACATCCCTCTTATCGCGACTCCCCACCACCCTACTGAATCTGAGACGATCCACACTGCCGTGTGCGACGTCTCTTTTGTAGTTGCGTCGCTTGTGCCCAGCTGTCCGAGCGACATGGAAGATTAACGGCACCGCTGGGGTTAGATACCCTTTTACTGTTGCCTGGGCGCGGAAGGAGGAAAAAGGAAAATTGTTTTGTAGTGGTTTGAAACTCAGGTGTATTTGGATTCTATATTAGCTCTCCATGGGTGGGAGTCCGAATAGGACGGAGAGGTCTTTCTACACTCAGAGTGATTCGAAGTTATAATTCGCACTAGTTTTTTTTTTGTGGTTGAAACTCTATCCTGGATTAACCCTAACTGACCTACGACTTAGGTAGAGGAATGCTTCCGGTGGAACGAAGCCGTCAGAGCGCACACTCTCGTGGTAAAGGTAATTGGGGTAGTAAGCCCCAGATATCAGGTTATTCGTCAAGATCATTGCTCTTGCAATGTGTCTTCGAGTCAGATTAATTACGAAGTTGTCCACTCGTATTAGGTTCGCCCCATTGTAAAGGACTTCCTTAGGATACAATTTCTTGTACTCCGACTCTGGTCTTCTGTACAAGCGAAGACAAGCCCTAAGACAAGCAGTCTCAAACACCCGAATCTTTTCCATTAAGCTTGTTCGTACATTGAACCACACGGGACAACCAAATACCAGCATGGGCCTGAAGGGTCAGATTACCTTTACCCTCGCATCGAGTTGGCTGCTATAAAACAGTCTCTTTGTAAGGGCAAAAGCACCTTTAGCTCTGGCCAGAGCAGCATCTACATTTTTGCCAAAATACAGAAACTGATCTAGCCATATTCCAAGGTATCTGACTACATTTCGTCAGGCAAGAGGTTTTCCGTGTTGTAAAATGAAAGAGAACTTTCGCCAATTTTTTCTGGTATCCCTAGAGGCTCCAGATAACGGCGTCCTAAAGATAATGGTTTCCGACTTCTGAAAGTTGATTTTCAACTTCCAGTCATCGCAAAATCGTCTTATCTTATCGAAGTCACGCTGCAAGAGAGTATTAATGACCTCGATTTTTGGACCTGTTCTGTACGCTATCAAATCGTCTGCGTACGCAATAGTATGGGGAAGTGAACCTATCAAATCGCTTGTATAAATGTTGAATAGGATCGGCGAATTGACTGCGCCTTGCTGAAGACTATTTTTAATTTGAAATATTCCAACAGAAGTCACATCACCATTCTTCACGATGAACTGTCTGTTGTGTAGCATATTATAAAGAATGTACAAGAGTGGTTTACTGATCCCCAGCCTAGTCAGCTTATAGAAAAGACCCTCTAACCATACGGTGTCGAAGGCCTTCTCCAAGTCAATAAGGCAAGCACCAGTGCATTGTTTTTTGCCTTTATTCCATTGGATATCAGAAACCAGTTTAGACGCGGCATGTGAGATATCATGTCCCGCCTTAAAACCGAATTGATTATCCGGAACTATATGTTTGTCCTCAACCCACCTAGTCAGAGGTCTACTGATTACCTTTTAAAAAACCTTACTGATATTCGGAAGGAGACTTATCGACTGGAGATTCGCCGGATTAGATATATCCTTTCCCTTTTTGGGGATAGGTTGAACCACCGCCGTTTTCCAATGCGCTGGATAATGTGCATTATTCATTGCATTATTAAACAGGGTGGTGTAAATGTCCACCGCTTCTAGAGGAAGATGTCGAAGCACGATGTTCGGAATAACATCGGTCCCCACTGATTTCTTAACTCTAATTTTGTCGAAGATCTCATGGAGTCCTTGCTTCGAAATGAATGCGGGTAGGTCACCCTCTCTGTCAATGACGTTATTTGCCATATTTCCGTCGCTAAACCGGGTGAAACCAGAGCCCTCGGATCACCAGTTCCCTATTTCATTTCGAATGCAGAGGTCGTGCACCAAGACGCGATTGTCCAGGTTGTAATTAGATCCAATTGTATCAGTGGCCTTGTATACTTCCTGGAAAGTCGCCCCTATGGCCTCAACCTTCTCCTGTGGATCCTCGATCACAAAAAAGTCGTCATCATCAGCTGCCTCATTTGGATCAATACCTGCTATTGTCAGTAACCGTTCGTTGTCTGTTGTCCGGGGTATTTTAAGACACTGAAAGTTGTTTTGATTTTTTCTCCGAAATATTCGGGTTGATGGTGTTTACAGCCCGAACCTTGTTGTTCCAATACAAACTTACAGAAATTCTGTAATTTTCTTTTATTAGCGTTTGAATATTTTTAATCGACGACTTCATTGTCCTAATTTTCGGGTCTTGTCGGTCAGTTAACTGTCTGTGCAAGTTTTTCAATCTTGTCAGAAGTCTACTCTTCTGTCGGTGCAGTGCGTCAATAGTAGGATTGCGGAAAAGGTCTTCGTTAGTTGTACATCGATACCGCGGTATTATAGTGTCCATAGTTTGTTTAATTGTCTCGTCCATTTGTTTTAGGTAATTGTCGATCTCCTCGTTTGACAAATTCATATTGGACGGTTTGTGGAGCGTGTTCGAGGAGAGCGCTCTTTTCAAGGTTGCGGAGAAGCGCGTCCATCGAGTCTTACTGTAGTTGTAGGAATATCTTTGGACAAACTCCTCCAATTCCGCAATTTCGTTGGGAACTGTAATTTCGGTACTAAAACCGCAATGGTCACTGTCATACACGAATGTGCGCAGACAGTTTAGCGTTTGTAAATTCGTACCTATCAGTCGTATGCGTTCGTCGTACAGCAGTAGATCCAAATAAGACCCACCTGTGGGAAACGACGGGTTATCCGTAGCTTTAAGACCGAGTCTCTACATGACATCATGCTGACCCCACCAATCGAGTAGTAGGTTCAATCTTATATTTGGCAAATTATTTCCCCAATCTCCGTGTCTGGCGCTGAAATCCCCGCCGATTATAAAATAATTCTCCCCCGATTCCAGCCTCTGAAGTCGAAAAAGCGTGTCTAGCTCTTTAACGAATAGGGTGGATTGTGAAGCCTCAGGTGCTTTCCACTGCGGAGCGGTATTTAAATGACGACTGCTTCCAACACCTGGAACATGCGCAACACTCCCTTGTACACTCTATGAAATTTTATACCTTCTTTAATGAAGATCGCGACACCGCCTCCACGTTTGGATCTGCGCCGATTTCTTTTTCTAACAATATAATTATTGTACTCCGGTTGGTGCTTATCGGTTAGCTTGGTTTCGCTAGCGAAAAGCACATCAGGAGATTGGCCTTGTAGCAATTTAAACAACGCTGCTCTTCGTTCGATCCTAATTAGTGAATTAACATTCACCGCAAGGACCTTCAAAGTTTGCTCCACCATGTCCGTACCCATTACGTCATGTGTTGCGTTAGGCCCGGCCGCAGCGCGTAGATCTGGTCCACCCGCTTGGCATGTTCTTGTATTTTCTGCTGCAGCTAAGCCATCTGCCCTTGGATTGCGTGCAAGATGGCCAGCATGTTAGGTGCAGCTTCCGTTGTTCTCGGCATTGGCGCTGGAGAAGCAACAATCGCTTGCTGTACCGTAGCCCCCCTACCTGACACCATTTGGGCGTAGGAAATTTGGAACGCGACGGCTGGTGTTTGAAAGGTGAACGTTTGACCTCCACCTTCTGCTGCCGAGCCAGTTTTGCTTTTTTAATGTGATCGAACTTAGGACAAACCCGATAGTTTACGGTGTGTCCCGCGTTCCCACATAATACGCACGAGAGCTGCGTCCTATCGGATGCTCCGTCCCTACCCAGAGCACACCCCTCGGAGCTGTGGTGCTTTACGCACTTCACGCATCGAGGCTGCATTTGGCAGTTCTACGCGGCGTGCCCGAACCTCTGGCAGCGAACGCATTGTGAATCACCACATTGATTCTCCTTAGACTATCCAGACGACTTTTGGGACTGAGCTGCACCAAGAAGAACGGCAGACTCCGTTTCTCCCGCCTGGCTCTAGCTGTGGTAAATGGCTTTACCCCCACAAACTTGAGTTCTTCGCGCTCCTTCTTTGAGCAGTGCAAGGATCTCCTCAGGATCAGAAGACGGTTCCAACCCCTTCAGCAGCATCGATTGCCGCTTTTCACACTTCGGTGTGAATGAGTAGTGCTCCGTCGTTGTTTCTTTTAGGAGCTCTTTCACTTTCGCGTAGCCCTCCTCTGTATTACAGTGGATGGCATGGCGATCATTCCCCAATCGTTTAATATTAAAATTGTTACCAATGACCAACTTACACAGGTCATTGGTTTCATTTACCTCTAGTTTATAGGTATTGATAGGAAGCACCTTCTCCTTCTTCTTCTGCTGCTGCTGTTGTTGTTGTTGCTGCTGCTGCTGCTGCTGTTGTTCTTGCTGCTTCTGTTGGTATTTCAGCTACTGTGTTGTTTTTGCGGCTGTTGCTGTTTCTGCTGCTGCTGTTGCTTCTGCGGCTGCTGTTGTTTCTGCTGCTGCTGTTTTGTCTGATGTAGTGGTTGTTTCTGCTGCTGCTGGTTTTGTTGTTGCTGCAGTTATTGTTTCTGCTCGTGTTGCTTTTTTTGTTGTGCGCTTTCTACCTCCAATTGCTCCCTCTGTCTGCGTGCAGTTTGTTTTAGCTTAACAGTAAGCATTTTTTCTTGGAGCTTTTCTATGCTGCTGCTAATGTCTTTTATCATTTCATCCCCATCTTCCGATTCGGATGTCGCTAGAGAAGCAAAGTTGTTTTTACCCCCCTCATAATGTTCATCATCCTCTGATAGATTGGCGTTTACTCTCTTTTTTGTTAGATTTGGAGGGGTTTTCAACCTCCTCCTCCTTTTAATGGCTTTCGCCACGGCACCGGCAACACTATTGTTGCCTTTTGCAACTCCCGTTATGGGAAGAGAGGAGAGCTCTCCACCATCCATCACGTGATTTGCTTAATTACTTTTTGGATTTGTTGATAACAGAACTTTGAGGAGATAAAAAAAGAAAAAAATAGAAAAAAGTTCCGGATTTGGCCTGGGCTCGAAACCCGCGTCTCGCTATTCGATGACTGACGCCGCTGACCGCTCTTCTACCGAGTCAACTACCTGAACTTTGACTGATTATCCTTAGGAGGAAACTGATTCACTAAAAAAGCCGAAACACGTTTGTTCTTTGTGAAGATCTGCAAATGACTCCGTTCGATCCTAATCAGTGAATTAACATTCACAGCAGGGACCTTCAAAGTTTGCTCCACCATGTGCGTACCCATTACGACATGTGTTGCGTTAGGCCCGGCAGCAGCGCGTAGATCTGGTCCACCCGCTTGGCCTGTTCTTGCACCTGCTTTTGCAGCTGAGTCATCTGCCATTGGATTGCGAGCAAGATGGCCAGCATGTTAGATGCAGCTTCCGTTGTTCTCGGCGTTAGCGCCGAAGAAGCAACAATCGCTTGCTCTACCGTAGCCCCAGTAGTACTAAGACCGAATATCTGCATTGCCGTTTTTCCGAAGCAAAAAGCCCAACTACTAACATCAAAGAGTCATCAAAATGCCAAAAAATTAAAATTTGGACTTTGTTGTTAACGACAAAGGAAAACCACGATAACGATGTCACACATAGAGTCCGTGTTGGATGGATTACAATAAATATAAGATACAAAAATCAAGCAAACTTTACAAGCGGCGCAGTAGTAAAGCAAAAACGTGGGACAAATATGTAACATAAGATGTACGAGGGGCGTTCAACATACTCTCGGTATCGGGGTGAAGCTGTGGTTGTATATATAAATTGACTTATTTATCAAGTAATACTATTATTTTAGTGCATTCATGTAAAATTTCATATATATAATTCGCGTTTTATCTCTAGTTAAAAAGAATCATAATGGCAACTGAGACGATGATGGTGAAAATTGAGCATCGCGCTGTAATTAAATTTCTCACCTTCATTATCAACTGTGCAAAAGTGGTCAAGTGAGTTCAAGAGAGGCAGAGAGAGCATTGAAGACGACCCCCACTCCGGCGCCTCGGCTACTGCTTGTACGGGAGAAAGCATCAAAGAAGTCGAAAAACTTGTTCTTGAGGATGCCCGAATAAAGGTGATAATGATGGCAGAGATCACCAAGCTTTCAATTGGTACCATTCACACCATTCTTCATGACCATCTTAACCTTTCAAAGGTCAGTGCAAGGTGGGTGCCACGAATGCTCACAGCGCCTCAGAAAAAAGTGAGAATCGCATGCTGTAGAGAGCTTTTGGAGATGTGTAGTGAGAACGCGGACGGTGTTATGGATTGAATTGTTACTGGGGACGAAACATGGGTCCACCACTATGACCCTGAAAGCAAACAAGAGTCCATGCAGTGGCATAAAAAAGGAACAGACCCCCGAAGAAGTTCAAAGTCACTCCGTCTGCCGGGAAGCTCATGGCCACAGTTTTTTGGGATTCAAAGGGAATCTTGCTCATTGAGTACAAAAAAAAAAAGGTGAAGCCATCAACGCCACATCCTACGCTTCCATCTTGCATAATTTGCGGGAGGAAATTAAAAAGAAAAGACGGGGTAAACTCGCAGCGGGTGTGTTGCTTCTTCATGACAACGCTCCTGTTCACACGGCGCGAGTTTCGAAGGCTGCTGCGCGAGATTGTGGTTTCGAAGAAATCCAACACCCACCCTATAGTCCAGACATTGCCCCTAGTGATTATTTCCTGTTTCCGGATTTGAAAAAATGTCTTCGTGGAAAAAGATTTTCGGATGATGAAGAACTCAAGTCGGCAATAAATGGGTATTTTGCAGAGAAAGAGGAAATTTATTTTTTTGAGGGTTTAAAAAAGCTTATCTCAAGATGTAACAAATGCATTGATGTTAGGGGAGATTATATTGAAAAATAAAAACAATTTAAATTGAATTCGCATTTTCCTTCATATCGATACCGAGAATATATATACAACAGAGAAAACTCTGTGTAAGACATATAGTGCTTTAGTTTTAAAACATTTATTAACTTCCTGATAAAAATGTATATTTTGTGAAATCGTTACGTTTCAAGGCGCTTATAATATTTCTAGACAAGTTTAAAGGAAATGTGAGTATGTATGTGTGTGGTTTTAATTTTTTTTTTTTGCGCGAAAGGATGTGTAATCTTCATAGATACCGGTAGCCTGAGCTACCAGCATGCACAATTCGCTAGTCTAATTGTTCGATTCTAGGAATACGCCTATGTTACTAAACCACACCCAATACACTTCGACCACTCTTCACGCGGGACTTCCGCAACACTTCGTCAATTATTGACTGTGAGTTTGGTACGAGTTCTACATCCCAGAAAGCGTGTGCAGTTCAGTTCAGTTTCAATGCATTTTATTTTCTTAATCACTAACTCTTACATACTAACAAAAAATGCTTAAATGCTAGCTTACAATTACTTAACAATCTTATGCTAACTTACTGGCCCCACACAGCCACTCTAAGCTACTCTAAATTCTTATATCTATGTCTCTCGACTTCATTTACATTTTATTTGGAAATATTTATTTTATATACTTGGGGCTAAGAAAAAAATTTGATTACAAAAACTTTGCATATGGAAAATTTTTATCTTTGATAAAAACTTAACATCTAACTTAAAATCAACCTTAGTCTACCTAACCTACATACCCAAAATACACATAAACACACTTAGACATTATACACAATAATATACATATGTTAGTATATAAATTTATATACACTAACACATGTATATATTACTTAAATGCTAACCTAAACCTATGTAAGCTTCCCATCGCTATTTACAAAGCAAATATATTGGTCAGCCCTGCCTCATTTGTGAGGCTGGTCCGTAATTGACGGAAACGACGACGAAACATCTTCTCCATCATTCAACCACCAGAAATGCCCGTGCTGCCGAACGACATCCCTCTTATCGCGATTCCCCACCGCCCTACTGAACCTGAGGCGATCCACACTGCCGTGTGCGACGTCTCTGTTGTAGTTGAGTCGCCTGTCCCCTGCTGTCCGAGCGACATGGAAGATTAATGGCACCACTGATCTATCCTGGATCAACCCTATCTGATCTAGGTAGAGAAATGCTTCCGGTGGAACGAAGCCGTCAAAGCGCACACTCTCGTGGTAAAGGTAATTGGGGTAGTAAGCCCCATATATCAGGTTATTCGTCGAGGTCATTGCTCTTGCAATGTGCCTTCGAGTCAGCTTAATTACGAAGTTGTCCACTCGTATTAGGTTCGCCCTGTTGTAAAGGACCTCATTAGGATACAATTTTTTGTACACCGACTCTGGTGTTCTGTACAAGCGAAGGCAAGCCCTAAGTCAAGCAGTCTCAAACACCCGAATCTTTTCCATTAAGCTTGCTCGTACATTGAACCACACGGGACAACCAAATACCAGCATGGGCCTGATAAGGGCCATGTAGCAGATTACCTTTACCCTCGCATCGAGTTGGCTGTTATAAAACATTCTCTTTGTAAGGGCAAAAGCACCTCTAGCTCTGCCAAGAGCAGCATCTACATTTTCGCCAAAATACAGAAACTGATCTAGCCAGATTCCAAGGTATCTGACTACATTTCGACAGGTAAGAGGTTGTCCGTGTTGTCCAATGATAGAGAACTTTCGCCAATTTTTTCTGGTATCCCTAGAGGCTCCAGACAACGGCCTCCTAAAGAGAATGGTTTCCGACTTCTGAAAGTTGATTTTCAACTTCCAGTCATCGCAAATCATCTTATCTTATCGAAGTCATGCTGCAAAAGAGTATTAATGACCTCGATTTTTGGACCTGTTCTGTACGCTATCAAATCGTCTGCGTACGCAATAGTATGGGGAAGTGAACTTATCAAGTCGCTTGTATAAATGTTGAATAGGATCGGCGAATTGACCGCACCTTGCTGAAGACCATTTTTAATTTGAAATATTCCAACAGAAGTCACATCACCATTCTTCACGATGAACTGTCTGTTGGTTAGCATATTATAAAGAATGTATAAGAGAGGTTTACTGATCCCCAGCCTAGTCAGCTTATAGAAAAGACCCTCTAACCATACGGTGTAGAAGGCCTTCTCCAAGTCAACAAGGCAGGCACCAGTACATTGTTTTTTGCCTTTATTCCATTGGATATCAGAAACCAGTTTAGACGCGGCATGTGAGATATCATGTCCCGCCTTAAAACCGAATTGATTATCCGGAACTATATGTTTGTCCTCAACCCACCTAGTCAGAGCTCTATTAATTACCTTTTCAAAAACCTTACTGATATTCGGAAGGAGACTTATCGACCGGAGATTCGCCGGATTAGATATATCCTTTCCCTTTTTGGGGATAGGTTGAACCACCGCCGTTTTCCAGTGCGCTGGATAATGTGCATTATTCATTGCATTATTAAACAGGGTGGTGTAAATGTCCACCGCTTCTAGAGGAAGATGTCGAAGCACGATGTTCGGAATACCATCGGTCCCCACTGATTTCTTAGCCCTGATTGTGTCGAAGATTTCATGGAGTTCTTCCTTCGAAATGAACGGGGGTAGTTCATCCTCTCTGGTAATGACATTATTTGCCATATTTTCATCGCTGAACCGGGTGAAACCAAAACCCTCGAATCGCCAGTTCTCTATTTCATTTCGAATGCAGAAGTCGTGCCCCAAGACGCGATTGTCCAGGTCATAATTAGGGCCAATGATATCAATGGCCTTGTATACTTCCTGGAAATTCGCCCCTATGGTCTCAACCTTCTCCTGTGGATCCGCGATCACAAAGAAGGCGTCATCATCAGCGGCCCTATTTGGACCAATACCTGCTATTGTCAGTAACCGTTCGTTATCTGTTGTCCGGGCTATTTTAAGACACTGAAGGTCGTTTTGATTTTTTCTCCGAAATAGTTTATTTATTTGCGGAAACATATTCGGGTTGCTGGTGTTTACAGCCCGAACCTTGTTGTTCCAATACAAACTTACAGAAATTCTGTGAGTCTCTTTTATTAGCATTTGATATTTTTAATCGACGACTTCAGTGTACTAATCTCCGGGTCTTGTCGGTCAGTTAACTGTCTGTACAAGTTTTTAAGTCTTGTCAGAAGTCTACTTTTCTGTCGGTGCAGTGGGTCGATAGTATTATTGCGGAACAGGTCTTCGTTAGTCGTACGTCGATACCGCGGTATTGTAGTATCCATAGTTTGTTTAATTGTCTCGTCCATTTGTTTTAGGTAATTGTCGATTTCCTCGTTTGACAAATTCCTATCGGACGGTGGGTGGAGCGTGTTCGAGGAGAGCGCTCTTGTCAAGGTTGCGGAGAAGCGTGTCCATCGAGTTTTACTGTAGTTGTAAGAATATCTTTGGACAAACTCCTCCAATTTCGTTGGGAACTGTAATTTAGGTGCTAAAACCGCAATGGTCGCTGTCATACGCGAATGTGCGCAGACAGTTTAATGTTTCTAAATTTGTACCTGCCAGTCGTATACGTTCGTCGCACAGCAGTACATAGATCCAAATAAGACCCGCCTCTGGGAAACGACGGGTTATCCGTCGCTTTAAGACCGAGTCTGTACATGACATCGTGCTGACCCCACCAATCGAGTAGTAGGTTCCCTCTAGTATTTGGCAAATTATTTCCCCAATCTCTGTGTCTAGCGTTGAAATCCCCGCCGATTATAAAATAATTCTCCCCCGATTCCAGCCCCAGAAGACGAAAAAGCGTGTCGAGCTCTGTAACGAATAGGGTGGATTGTGAAGCCTCAGATGCATAAACAGAGGCAAAGTACAGCCCCTTTCCACTGCGGAGCGGGATGTAAACGACGACTGCCTCCAACACCTGGAACCTGCGCAACACGCCCTTGTACACTCTGTGAAATTTTATACCTTCTTTAATGAAGATCGCGACACCACCTCCACGTTTGGATCTGAGCCGGTTTCTTCTTCTAATAATATAATTATTGTACTCAGGAGTTTGGTCTTGTAGCAATTTAAACATCGCGGCTCTTCGTTCGATCCTAATCAGTGAATTAACATTCACCGCAAGGACTTTCAAAGTTTGCTCCACCATGCGCGCACCCATTACGACATTTGTTGCGTTAAGCCCGGCAGCAGCGCGTAGATCTAGTTCACCCGCTTGGCCTGTTCCTGAACCTGCTTTTGCAGCTGAGCCATCTGCCCTTGGATTGCGAGCAAGATGGCTAGTATGTTAGTTGCAGCTTCGGTTGTTCTCGGCATCGGCGCCGGAGAAGCAACAGTCGCTTGCTATACCGTAGCCCCCTACCAGACGCTATTTGGGCGTAGGAAATTTGAGACGGGACGGCTGGTGTTTGAAACCTAACAGGTGAACGTTTGACCTCCACCTTCTGCTGCCGAGCCAGTTTTGCTTTTTTAATGTCGGCGAACTTAGGACAACCCCGATAGTTTGCGGTGTGTCCGACGTTCCCACATAACACGCACGAGAGCTGCGACCTATCGGATGCTCCGTCAACACCCAGAGCACACTCTTCTGAACTGTGGTTCTTAGCGCACTTCACGCATCGAGGCTGCATTTGGCAATTCGACGCGGCGTGCCCGAACCTCTGGCAGCGAACGCATTGTTTAACGTCATCGCTCCTTTTTAATCTTTCCCAGTGAACCACTTGGTAGTCTAGGACATTGATACTCCTTAGACTATCCATTCGGCTTTCAGGACTGAGCTGCACCAGGAAGAACGGCAGACTCCGTTTCTCCCGCCTCGCTCTAGCTGTGGTAAATGGCTTTACCCCCACAAACTCGAGTCCCTCGCACTCCTTCTCTTTGAGCAGTGCCAGGATCTCCTCAGGATCAGAAGACGGTTCCAACCCTTTCAGCAGCATCGATTGCCGCTTTTCACACTTGGGTGTGAATGAGTAGTGCTCCGTCGTCGTTTCTTTTAGGAGCTCTTTAACTTTAGCGTAGCCCTCCACTGTATTACAGTGGATGGCATGGCGATCGTTCCCCAATCGCTTAATATTAAAATTGTTCCCAATGACCAACTTACACAGGTCCTTGTTTGCACTTACCTCTAATTTATAGGTATTAATAAGAGGTACCTTCTCCTTCTTCTTCTGCTGCTGTTGTTGTTGTTGCTGATGTTGTTGTTGGTGTTGTTGTTGTTGTTGTTGTTGTTGTTGTTGTTGTTGCTGCTGCTGCTTTTTTTTAAGCTGCTGTGGTTTCAGGTGTTGTTTTCGCAGTTGTTGCTGTATCTGCTGCTGCTGTTGTTTCTGCTGCTGATGTTGTTTCTGTTGCTGCTGTTTTGTTTGCTGCAGTTGTTGTTTCTGCTGCTGCTGGTTTTGTTGTTGGGAGCTGTCTACTTCCAATTGCTCCCTCTGCCTGCGTGCTGTTTGTTTTTTGTTTAATAGCAAGCATTTTTTCATTTAGCATTTGTATGCTGCTATTAATTTCTTTTATCTCTTCATCCTCATCTTCCGATTCGCATGCGGCTAGAGAGGCAAAGTTGTTATTGCCCCCCTCATAGTTGACCTTATCAGCCGTTAAGACTGCATTTGTTCTCTTTTTTGTGAGAATAGGAGTGGTTTTCAAGCTCCTCCTCCTTTTAACGGCTTTCGCCACGGCACCGGCAACACTATTTTTGCCTTTTCCCACTTCCGTTATGAGAAGAGCGGATCGCTCTCCACCATCCATCACGTTATTTTGTTTTTTGTATTTGTAAACACTTTAATTTCTCTTATTAAAATTGTCTGTTTGATAAATTAAATAAGAAAAACCCGTTCGCAGGGGCTGGGAAGCGAACCCACAACCCCGAGATTTGTCGCCGGGGCTTTTGCCACTTAGGCTACCGAACACTCGATAAATTATTGAGTAAAAGTATATTCCTTTTTGTTTTTGTCTTTCACACTGTGAAGCCGAACACGAAATGATCTCGACGGAGGTCTATGAACGACTGGGAAAGCGTGTGCAATGGAATATTGTATGCACTGTGTTTTCCTCCTGATTTGGGCAGTCTGGGAGAAAAGATGAGCTAGCGTACCGTAAGCAGTATAGATACTTTCGATACCCACCATACCCACCATACACACCATACCCGTATAGCAACTGCATAAGAAGGTATTTACATTTTCCATGCTTCCGATATGTCCGTCTATGGATAGGATCAATTTGTAAGTCCATCTGCCCTTCGTAGTGGTATTCCACCGACCTTGCCACCTGGTCATTGAAGTCGCTCTTTCTTCTTCCTTAATTTTTCTGACGGCTACCGGCTCTTGGTTACTAGAAGTTCTCCTATTATAGACTTTCTGCATCTCGACCCCATGGATATTGATGGGCATCATCTCAGCAATAACAAAAGCTTCTTCGTCCGAAATCGTTCTAAAGCCAGTGAGTACACTTAACGCGATATGTGATGTTAACTTTCTTGTTGCTTCTTCTGTCACTAGGGTCTCCACCCAAATTGGGGCAGCATATGAAAAGACTGAGTATCTTGAATATTAATGTTCTTCTAGCATATTTGGGTCCTCCTATGTTTGGCTGTATTCCAGAAAGTGCTGCCGGGAGCTTTGATGCCTTTTTTCACGAATAGTCTATGTATGGCATTAAGGTTAGTCTATTGTCAAGAATTACTGCTAGGTATTTTATATAGTTTTTTGATCTAATGATTTGACTTCCTACCGTTATGTAAACGTATTCCACATCTCATCGGTTGGTTATTGGGACAGCTTCCATTTTGTGATCTACTTATTCTAGTCCGGGGGATATTACTCAGTCTTTGATGAGATTGATTACATCGTACGTAGCTGACTCTATCTAGCAAATATTCTTTGCAACGGTTGCAAAGGCGATGTCGTCAGAAAATCGGATTATTTTTACTCCTGGTCTCATTGTTAATTGCAGAACCCCGTCGTACATAATATTGGAGAGTAGGGGCCCCGGTACTGATCCCTGTGGGACGCCAGCGTAGAATTTATAACGCTGTTTTCCTTCATGCGCTTCATATCTGAACCTTCTAGTGGTGAAGTAGCTGAATACAATCTTTCGCAAGTAGTATGGTGTATACATTCTGGCTAGAGACCTTCTTGTACCTATAAATCAGCAATTTGCTGAGTTAAGGATATTTTTGATGTCCAGCAGTACAGTAGTGACGTACAATATTCTTTTGTTCTGCTACTATGTCTATCTTCTTGACAGCGTTGAAAAGTTCGTCTGGTGTTATGATGTAAGTAGGTGATATTATATTAGTAGATATTCGTCTTGGCGTTACTACACCACATGATGTGGTTATATGGCAAGTGAGGTGATGCCACAAATTCATCAGGTCAGGTCAGGCCAGGTCGCTGATATTCATCATTTCGTGGAACATGTCCCTGTTGAAGAGCTTATTTTTCCATTTTGGAAATAGCTTAGCGCATGGAATGGCCCTTTACTCTTTAGTATCAATTATTATTAACTGATGGTTACCCTGGGTACATCATATTCTTCGTTGACCTTCTGTGTTGCTAGTTTAACAACTGTACGAGTATGCACGAATGAGTTATTGTATGTGTTTCCTATTGTATAAATACTACTTTCCTTCTCCTGTACATATATTTTAATGTTGAGATTATATCTATGTTTACATATCTAATCGATTTTGTACAAACGTAAACATTGATACCGAATTACTATAAACAATGTTCCCATCTCATTTTTCTGTCTATTGTTCATAAGAACCAATGATAATGACGCAATTTACTGTGATTTCCCATGTTTTTTACACAGTAGGAATCAATTCATGGAAATATATTTTTTACTAAATTATTTCCGCCCTCAATTGTTTCCATTGCGTTCATGAAAATTTGAATATATCCCGTCGTCCTCGATTTTAAAACAAGTTGCCTTATTCAGAAATCGCCGCAGGTGATTTTCTTCATCGTATGAACAGAAGCATAATAGATGTCAAGTGCGCAAAGCTAAATGTAATCGCCCTTTCCTGTCTAGAATGCCAAGAACATTGTTATCAACATCTTCTTGAATGATGACATCAACTTGGAATTAATTTTTGCGCAAAAACGCAAAAGCAACGACAACAAAATATTTGCTCTTACGACCATCGAGCTTGGATTTGGCCTCCAAATTTTTATCAGATTTGTAAAAAATTTGTCCAAAATACCATATTGGTTTAATTTTGCGAAATTAAGAATTAGTTTTAACATTTATCAACATAAATGTATAGTTATATCTTAACACTGATCATGTACAATGTACATACATATTTAGTATATTATATTCAATTAAATTTTATTGAAAAGAATCATCAAAACAGCGTTACCCAAGAACCGTGTACAGTGTGTTTGATTCCTCAAACCACAATTTATTCATGTCGTGGGATGTTTAGTGTCGTAGGATATTTTTTGTTTGAGAAGATATTGAATTTTATTTTGTGATGGACTTCTTACGACGAAGTCTAAAACAGTGGAAATAGCTTGCATAAATGTTTAATAGTGTATTTTTCAATTTCACCTCTATCTCACCCTTGTACAATAAAACTCTTATCTGGGTAAAAACTCTGATCATTACGTTTTACAGCATTTGAGTAAATTCTTTTGATTTTGTCTTGTTTTGGATTTATTGCTACTTTTATTCAGAATATATTTGTAAGTACATATGTATATGGAATAATAACAAACCAACATTAAAATACAATTCAAAATGATTTGTTTTAAAATTTTTCTCTTCCATTTGCGGATGTACATACTCGCATGTACTCATCTATAATACACTAATTTTTTACTTCTCTTTTGGTTTAATAGTATTTAATTTTTTTCAGCTATCAAGGTAACTTCTGATACAATATCCAAAAATGGACGCCCATTTATTTAAAAAAAAAATTAGTGCACCGTCTATAAAGACAACAATGATTTCGAAGATGAAACTTAGACCGATGTAGAACAGTTCGAAGATAAGGGAAATATTAAAGTGTAAGCCAATGAAAAAGCTGTATATATTAACATTAGAAATTTAAGATCCTTAATTAACTCTCTTTTTCTATCTTTTGTCAATTTCGTTGAGTCCACTCATTTTAAACGTAACTGTATTCATTCCTTACTTGATGTATGATATTTTTGATAAGTGATGAAAGCCTTGTTAAATGTTCAAGTCAATTACTTGTTCCCATGTTTCCATATCATGATATCGTTTTTGTTACACTTGAAATATCACATTAAACTTGGCTAACTTATTTATAAACATGTTCCTTTGAAACTGGTGTCAAGCCTGATAATTGAGCTTGGCTGTTAGCTGAGATACTAACTGCGATCGGAAGGACACTCTATGCCGAAGATGGAAGCGATGTAAGTCATTCATGGATCTTAGCGGAGATCAGACGCATTTCGTATTTCGTGTTCGGCTTTAAAAGTATGGAAAAAAATAAATAGAGTGTTAAACAATAAATTTTCAAGTGTTCGGTAACCGAAGTGGTAGAGGCCCGGACAATAAATCTCGGGGTTGTGGGTTCGCTTCCCAGCCTCTGCGAGAGTTTTTCCTTTCTTTTAATTCATTTAAAAAGACAATTTTTATTAAAAAAGAGTTTGCTTAATACAAATCCACGTGATGGATTTGGGAGAGCGGTCCGCTATACCAATAGCGGGATCGGCTGAGATATCAGGTGAGGCTTCGAATGGTTCGAGCCTAACGCCAACGCCAAAGAGAAAGAGGAAGCTAAAACCAACCTCTAAGTTGGCACAACGTCCCACCCTACCAACGTCTACTGTAAAGCTTGGTGGAGTGAGGGCAGGAAACAACATCGCTTCATTGGCAGCAAACGAATCGGACGATGAAGAGGAGGAAATCGAGTTGAGTTCTGGGATGAAGTCTACAGAGAGCAAAATCCATCTTTGATTTGTTTATTAATAAATTACAATTGCACTTACTCCGCGCAAGTACACAAATAA
The DNA here is from genome assembly GCA_949129095.1 of Volucella bombylans. Classification (NCBI taxonomy): domain Eukaryota; kingdom Metazoa; phylum Arthropoda; class Insecta; order Diptera; family Syrphidae; genus Volucella; species Volucella bombylans. Next base: position 91,528 of record CASBSA010000256.1, on the reverse strand, counting down.
AAAAAGCAACAAATTAAAACCCCTTAAGAAGTGGATGACTAGTGCTCTAATCAACAAAATCAGACAGAAAAAACTTTTTTATAAGCGTTTTAAAAAACACCCAAGTAACTTGAGGCTAAAACGGTATTATGATAAGATCTGTAAGGAACTAAAAATGGAAATACCTCTCCAAAGGGACACTTTTTAATGGCAGGTTGTCAACGACATTTTGAATAAAACTAAATCTAACGTGGATATCGCAGTCTCAAATAATAATAACGTGATTATATCAGAGCCTTTTGAAGTTGCCACTGTGTTTAATGACTATTTTGCCAATGTAACAAAGTCTATTCGGGATTCCACTCTTAGTAATGATTCTGATTGTGTATGTGACAGCCCTCTTACTCATGACCCTTTCGAAAGACAAAGGTTTTTCTTTAAATGTTTTTCTTCATTTGAAATTCACACCTACATACAGTCTCTTAAAGCATCTAATTCAACTTCATGTGATCAAATTTCAAGTAACGTTTTGAAAAATATATCTCTTCTTGTTTCAGATGTATTACGTCATACCTTCAATCTGAGTATACAAAAGGGTATTTTTCCAGATTCACTTAAAACAGCTGTTGTAATTCAACTACATAAAAAAGGTGATACAATCTCTTTGAATAATTACCTTCCAATTTTCCTTTTATCAGTCTTTTCAAAAGTCTTCGAGAAGGGGGTCAAATCAAGAATGCTGTCTTACCCAAATAAAACAAATTTCTTCAGTGCTTCGCAGTTTGGCTTTCGTAGTGGCAAATCGACTGAAGATGCCTTATTAAAGCTGTGCGGTGAAATATATAATAGTCTAAATGAATCTGATATCCCTGCTTCCCATTTCATTGACATCACTAAAGCTTTTGACATGGTTGATCATAAGATATTACTTAATAAACTTTATAACGCAGGTTTCAGAGGTTTTATCCATGGCTGGTTTACTACTTATTTAGAAAATCGTAGTCAGAGAGTTAGAATTCGAAATTGTTTGAGTGAAAAAGTTCTTATCAATATAGGTGTTCCACAAGGATCTGTTTTAGGTCCTATTCTGTTTTTAATTTTTGTAAATTCGCTTTTCATTCAACATTTCAATGGTAAACTCACAGCCTTGACTTATTACGGTAAGTGCTATTTCAACATTTTTTTGGATATAAATTATAACCTAGATTTAATGAGGAGATGGTTCAAACTTCACGAATTGGTCATAAGCAATAAAACGAAGTTCATGTTTTTTAACATAATGGGTAAAATCTGTGATGAAATGCCTTTACACTACCACTCACCCAATTGCAATAGATTCCGTTTAATTAATTCCTGTAAACACGATAATAATATACTCACTTTTGATTGCCATGCATATTGCTCTGCCGACTGCTTTGTAATCGAACGTGTAGACAACTTTAAGTACGTAGGTATCGCTTTGGATTATAGGCTCAGTTGGATAGAACATACCACGTTATTAAAGCAATATTTAAACAGTGCTGTTAGACATACGAGGGGTGTTCAACATATTCTCGGTATCGGGGTGAAGCTGTGGTTGTATATATAAATTGACTTATTTATCAAGTAATACTATTATTTTAGTGCATTCATGTACAATTTCATATAAATGTGACTATTAATTATTCGCGTTTTATCTCGAGTTAAACAGAATCATAATGGCAACTGAGACGATGATTTTTTTTTTTTTTTTTATAATTTACGCGCGCCTAAGGGGTTAGATACCCTTTTACTGTTGCCTGGGCGCGGGCGGAAAGATAGAAGGAGGAGAAAGGAAAATTGTTTTTTTGTAGTGGTTTGAAACTCAGGTGTGTTTGGTTTCTATGTTTGCTCTCCAGGGGTGGGAGTCCGAATAGGACGGAGAGTTTTTTCTTCACTCAGAGTGATTCGAGATATAATTCCCAGTATTTTTTTCATTGCTTGAAACTCTTATAACAGCCAAATCTACGTGTCAGTGTTATGCCTTCACACGCAGAATTTTTTTGTCTGAGTTCCAATTATACAATGAAAAACTGATTTTGGCATGGGCAGGATTCGAACCTAGACCCTCCGAGTGAGAAGCGTTTGCTACTACCACTACACCACGGCCACCCGTGGTGTAATTAAATTTCTCACTAAGCAAGGAAAAAGTCAAAAAACTATTCATGAAGAGATGGTGGCTGTTTACCAGGGTTCCGCACCTTCATTATCAACTGTGCAAAAGTGGTCAAGTGAGTTCAAGAGAGGCAGAGAGAGCATTGAAGACGACCCCCGTTCCGGCGCCCCGGCTACTGCTTGTACGGGAGAAAGCATCAAAGAAGTCGAAAAACTTGTTCTTGAGGATGCCCGAATAAAGGTGAAAATGGTGGCAGATATCACCAAGCTTTCAATTGGTACCATTCACACCATTCTTCATGACCATCTTAACCTTTCAAAGGTCAGTGCAAGGTGGGTGCCACGAATGCTCACAGCGCCTCAGAAAAAAGTGAGAATCGCATGCTGTAGAGAGCTTTTGGAGATGTGTAGTGAGAACGCGGACGGTGTTATGGATCGAATTGTTACTGGGGACGAAACATGGGTCCACCACTATGACCCTGAAAGCAAACAAGAGTCCATGCAGTGGCATAAAAAAGGAACAGACCCCCCAAAGAAGTTCAAAGTCACTCCGTCTGCCGGGAAGCTCATGGCCACAGTATTTTGGGACTCAAAGGGAATCTTGCTCATTGAGTACAAAAAAAAAAGGTGAAGCCATCAACGCCACATCCTACGCTTCCACTTTGCATAATTTGCGGGAGGAAATTAAAAAGAAAAGACGGGGTAAACTCGCAGCGGGTATGTTGCTTCTTCATGACAACGCTCCTGTTCACACGACACGAGTTTCCAAGGCTGCTGCGCGAGATTGTGGTTTCGAAGAAATCCAACACCCACCCTATAGTCTAGACCTTGCCCCATGTGATTATTTCCTGTTTCCGGATTTGAAAAAATGTCTTCGTGGAAAAAGATTTTCGGATGGTGAAGAACTCAAGTCGGCAATAAATGAAATTTAATAAAGGAAATTTATTTTTTTGAGGGTTTAAAAAAGCTTATCTCAAGATGTAACAAATGCATTGATGTTAGGGGAGATTATATTGAAAAATAAAAACAATTTAAATTGAATTCGCATTTTCCTTCATATCGATACCGAGAATATATTGAACGCCCTTCGTATTTACCATCTTAGTCTATATTTTAGTTTGCCTATCTTAAAGCTAGTCTATAACGGTCTACTTAAATCTAAACTCCAGTATGGTATAGCTTGTTGGGCTGGTAAACATTCCAATAAAATAGAGCCTATATTAATCAAACAAAAACATGCTGTCCGTATTTTATGTAATCGTCGAAATCATAGTTTTGAGCTGTTTAAAAGTCTTGGTTTTCTACCTTTATGATATTTGTACTGTTATAAGGTTTTAAAAATATTTTTTGAAAATTCCGGATATAACTCCTCAAGGGTTTATGATAACCAAAATCTACGTGTTAGCACCAGAAATTTTGTCAATGTACCCACTATAAAAAAATCGCATTTTTCTCGCTTTTTTTTGTTACTGCGCCCCGTTTATTTAATAAAATGCCTTGTAATCTAAGATGCCTGAGAGTTAAATCCGTTTTGCTTAAAAATGTTAAGCTTTTTTCTTCAAACTATGATATTATTGGTGAGTTGCTGATTACTTTGGTTTAATTTTTTTTCTTTTCTTTTTGTTACTGATTATATTTTTTCTAAATTTTTAAAACTTTTTTGTACTTAATCTCTTATTTTATTTTTTCATTTTTTATGATTTATTTTTATCTCTGCATTTTATCGTATCCCCATTGATAAATTAATCCTTGTTTGTTAAATACGATTCGTACATTCGCCTTTTGCCAGAATCTGACAACAGAATGTATGTAGCTATTCCTTTTTAAAGCTAAAAACTGTATTCTTTCAAAAAAAACCTTTTTGTAGAACTATTGATTTATCTTTTGTATAGCTTTAAGTTTTTTTGAATGAAATAAAGATGTATACTATACTATATACTATACTGTAGATGTTCACGCCGAGTATAAGGTCGATACGTCTTGGTTGATAGTACTCGGGATCCGCAAGCTCGAGATCTTGTAGATGCGACCAATTTTGAATTGTGATTGTTGTAGATGGAAGATAATTTGTGAGCTTTTGCAATACATATGCGTCGAAGCTGCAAGTAAAGCCATTTAAACAAGAAAGCAATTTCAAAGATGCTCTGATATCAGATTTACTTCTGACCATTGATCAAGAAAGGCTCTTACTAGATGGAGTTCACCGGTAGAGGATCGAATTTTGACCAGCGCAGTTGTGAGCAGAGCTCTGTTGTGAGATAGTCAGATGTTGGTTACATTGGTTGAAGCAGTTTTGACAGCCGATGTGGTTTGTGGAATTGGTGATGATTGTGTATATGGGTGAATAGAAGTACAGAGCACCAGAGTCGGAGTACAAAAAATTGTATCCTAATGGGGTCCATTACAATAGGGCGAACCTAATACGAGTGGACAACTTCGTAATTAAGCTGACTCGAAGGCACATTGCAAGAGCAATGACCTCGACAAATAACCTGATATCTGGGGCTTACTACCCCAATTACCTTTACCACGAGAGTGCGGGATCTGACGGCTTCGTTCCACCTTGATCAGATTGGGTTGATCCAGGATATATCAGCGGTCCGTCGGGCCAGAGCAGCATCTACAGTTTTGCCAAAATATAGAAACTGATCTAGTCAGATTCCAAGGTATCTGACTACATTTCGACAGGCAAGAGGCTGTCCGTGTTGTCCAATAATCGAGAACATTCTCCAATTTTTTCTGGTATCCCTAGAGGCTCTAGACAACGGCGTCCTAAAGAGAATGGTTTCCGACTTCTGAAAGTTGATTTTCAACTTCCAGTCATCGCAAAATCGTCTTACCTTATCGAAGTGGCGCTGCAAGAGAGTATTAATGACCTCGATTTTTGGACCTGTTCTGTACGCTATCAAATCGTCTGCGTACGCAATAGTATGGGGAAGTGAACCTATCAAGTCGCTTGTAAAAATGTTGAATAGGATCGGCGAATTGACCGCGCCTTGCTGAAGACCATTTTTAATTTGAAAAATTCCAACAGAAGTCACATCACCATTCTTCACGATGAACTGTCTGTTGGTTAGCATATTATAAAGAATGTACAAGAGTGGTTTACTAATCCCCAGCCTAGTCAGCTTATAGAAAAGACCCTCTAACCGTACGGTGTAGAAGGCCTTCTCCAAGTCAACAAGGCAGGCACCAGTACATTGTTTTTCGCCTTTATTCCATTGGATATCAGAATCCAGTTTAGACGCGGCATGTGAGATATCACGTCCCGCCTTAAAACCGAATTGATTATCCGGAACTGTATGTTTGTCCTCAACCCACCTAGACAGAGCTCTATTGATTACCTTTTCAAAAACCTTACTGATATTCGGAAGGAGACTTATCGACCGGAGATTCGCCGGATTAGATATATCCTTTCCCCTTTTGGGGATAGGTTGAACCACCGCCGTTTTCCAATGCGCTGGATAATGTGCATTATTCATTGCATTATTAAACAGGGTGGTGTAAATGTCCACCGCTTCTAGAGGAAGATGTCGAAGCACGATGTTCGGAATACCATCGGTCCCCACTGATATCTTAGCCCTGATTGTGTCGAAGATCTCATGGAGTTCCTCCTTCGAAATGAACGGGGGTAGGTCACCCTCTCTGTCAATGACGTTATTTGCCATATTTCCGTCGCTAAACCGGGTGAAACCAGAGCCCTCGGATCGCCAGTTCCCTATTTCATTTCGAATGCAGAAGTCGTGCAACAGGACGCGACTGTCCAGGTCGTAATTAGGGCCAATGGTATCAGTGGCCTTGTATACTTCCTGGAAAGTCGCCCCTATGGTCTCAACCTTCTCCTGTGGATCCTCGATCACAAAGAAGTCGTCATCATCAGCGGCCTCATTTGGATCAATACCTGCTATTGTCAGTAACCGTTCGTTGTCATTCGTTCGTTGTTAAGACACTGAAGGTCATTTTGATTTTTTCTCCGAAATAGTTTATTTATTTGCGGAAACATATTCGGGTTGCTGGTGTTTACAGCCCGAACCTTGTTGTTCCAATATACAAACTTACAGAAATTCTGTAATTCTCTTTTATTAGCGTTTGAATATTTTTAATCGACGACTTCAGTGTCCTAATCTCCGGGTCTTGTCGGTCAGTTAACTGTCTGTACAAGTTTTTAAGTTTTGTCAGAAGTCTACTTTTCTGTCGGTGCAGTGCGTCAATAGTAAGATTGCGGAACAGGTCTTTGTTAGTCGTACGTCGATATCGCGGTATTGTAGTGTCCATAGTTTATTTAATTGTTTCGTCCATTTGTTTTAGGTAATTGTCGATCTCCTCGTTTGACAAATTCCTATCGGACGGCGGGTGGAGCGTGTTCGAGGAGAGCGCTCTAGTCAAGTTTGCGGAGAAGTGTGTCCATCGAGTCTTACTGTAGTCGCAATGGTCGCTGTCATACACGAATGTGCGCAGACAGTTTAATGTTTGTAAATTCGTACCTGTCATTCGTATACGTTCGTCGTACAGCAGTAGATCCAAAAAAGACCCGCCTCTGGGAAACGACGGGTTATCCGTCGCTTTAAGACCGAGTCTGTACATGACAACGTGCTGTAGTAGGGTCCCTCTAGTATTTGGCAAATTATTTTCCCAATCTCTGTGTCTAGCGTTGAAATCCCCGCCGATTATAAAATAATTGTCCCCCGATTCCAGCCTCAGAAGTCGAAAAAGCGTGTCGAGCTCTGTAATGAATAGGATGGATTCTGAAGCCTCAGGTGCATAAACAGAGGCCAAGTACAGCCGCTTTCTACTGCGAAGCGGAATGTAAATGACAACTGCCTCCAACACCCGGAACCTGCGCAAAATTCCCTTGTACACTCTGTGAAATTTTATACCTTCTTTAATGAAGATCGCGACACCACCTCCAGGCCGGTTTCTTTCTCTAACAATATTATTATTGTACTCCAGTTTGTGATTATCGGTTAGCTTGGTTTCGCTAGCAAGAAGCACATCAGGAGTTTGGTCTTGTAGCAATTTAAACATCGCGGTTCTTCGTTCGATCCTAATCAGTGAATTCACATTCACCCCAAGGACCTTCAAAGTTTGCTCCACCATGTGCGCACCCATTACGGCATGTGTTGCGTTAGGCCCGGCAGCAGCGCGTAGATCTGGTCCACCCGCTTGGCCTGTTCATGAACCTGCTTTTGCAGCTGAGCCATCTGCCCTTGGATTGCGAGCAAGATGGCTAGCATGTTGGGTGCAGCTTCCGTTGTTCTCGGCATCGGCGCCTGAGAAGCAACAGTTGCTTGCTGTACCGTTGCCCCCCTACCTGACGCCATTTGGGTGTAGGAAATTTGGGGCGTGACGGCTGGTGTTTGAAACCTCACAGGTGAACGTTTGACCTCCACCTTCTGCTGCCGAGCCAGTTTTGCTTTTTTAATGTCGGCGAACTTAGGACAACCCCGATAGTTTTCGGTGTGTCCCACGTTTCCACATAACACGCACGAGAGCTTCGACCTATCGGATGCTCTGTGGTTCTTAGCGCACTTCACGCATTGAGGCTACATTTGGCAGTTCGATGCGGCGTGCCCGAACCTCTGGCAGCGAACGCATTGTATAACGTCTTCGCTCCTTTTTAATTTTTCCCAGTGAACTACCTGGTAGTCTAGGACATTTATACTCCTTAGACTATCCAGACGGCTTTCGGGACTGAGCTGCACCAAGAAGAACGGCAGACTCCGTTTCTCGCGCCTAGCTCTGGCTGTGGTAAATGGCTTTACCCCCACAAACTTGAGTCCTTCGCACTCCTTCTCTTTGAGCAGTGCTAGGATCTCCTCACGATCAGAAGACGGTTCCAACAGTGTATGAGTAGTGCTCCGTCGTCGTTTCCTTTAGGAGCTCTTTAACTTTCGCGTAGCCCTCCACTGTATTACAGTGGATGGCATGGCGATCGTTCCCCAATCTCTTAATATTGAAATTATTACCAATGACCAACTTACACAGGTCCTTGGTAGCAGTTACCTCTAATTTAAAGATATTGATAGGAGGCACCTTCTCCTTCTTCTTCGTCTGCTGCTGCTGTTTTAGCTGTTGCCGTTGTTGTGGCTGTTCTTGTTGTTGTTGTTTCTTTTGTTTTGCTTTTTGTTGTTGTAGCCCTTGTGCTGACTGTACTTTTTGTTGCGACTGCTTTTGAGCAAGATGCGACTGCTGTTGTTGTTGGGATAGCTCATGCTCTTCCCTCTTCCTTCTGACCATTTGCTGTTCTTTTATGGCCTGTACCCTCTGCTGCAGCATTTTGATGCTGTTACTTATGGACAAGATTTCCTCCTCTTCATCGTCCGATTCGCTTGCTGCCGCCAATGAAGCGAAATTGTTTAAGGCCCTCAATCAACCAAGCTTTTCAGTGGACGTTGGCTGGTTGGGACGCTGTAACGAGTTAGAGGTTGGCTTTAGCTTCCTCTTTCTCTTTGCCTTTGGTGTTTGGCTCGAACCACTCGAAGCCTTGCCTGGTATCTCCGCAGATCCCGCTATTGGCATAGCGGACCGCTCTCCACAATCCATCAATGGATTTTTTTTTTTTTTTTGTTTTTTTCACTTCGCTTATTATTTAACAAAAATTAGAACTAAAAATAGTTTGTCTCCCGATGGGAATCGAAACCAGGCCTCGGGATCGTCACACCAAATATGTTGTCGCCCAGGTCTTTACCACCTCGGCCACCGAGCACTTGTAAATTCACTGGCTAAAAGTATGCTTCTTATTTTTCCGCACTTTTTAAGCCGAAACAAAAATCACTTCTAATCTCCGTGGAGGTCTATGAACGACTGCCTTACGTCACCTGGATAAAGTGTTAAGTGACATCAAAGCCATCTGTTCTACGCAAGTTATATCCAACCAAAAAAGCTTTCTGCGTGGCGACATTGACATTCATTTCCAGTCCTCGTCACGCAAACAACCATCTCCTAAACAATCTGATCCTATGCTCGAAGTTATCTTCGACAAAGTGAACGATGTCAGTGATGAACTTACTGCGACTCGATTCCTCGTATGGGATATTGAACATCACATCGCAAAAATAAACAGCAAAATTGTTAATCCACCAAACTTCCCGCAGCCTTACCAGAATGTTCCCTATAATATATCGCTAATGGCTGAATTAATAGAACCTGAAGTGGATTCACGCTCACCCCCACATACAAGTCATATGCGGACGGTTCAACCTACAGATTTCTGCGAAGGTTCTTCCAACTTGACAATAAAGAACACGTCTATGTCAACACCTCCAATCGCTGCCCCACGGAAGCTTATCAATCACTTCAACTCAACTTGGACACCTTCCGAATGGCAGCGTAGACTAGATAAGCTTGCTTCGAAAAATCAATTGGTCACTACGCTGCTTATCAAAGACGCCCCACCAAACGCTGATACTGATTGGATCTCGAATTTCTTCGTAAAGAAATATGGCATCACCATTAGCCACTGCAATTTACTTCCAACATCTCACCACAGAAGTAAGCGCAGCTTCAAGCTCAATATTCCGGCCAAATACGAATGGCTATTCCATAATCCAGCCAGCAACAATTTCAACCTTGGAAAGATGCGTGTTTGCGAATGGTTGGAAAATACGACCAAGAAGCAGGATAAAGTCAAGCAGTCCGTCTTACTTAAACCATCTATCAAGTTGACAAGCAAATCCAATTTGCCAAGACCCACGTCCTCTTCTTAAAACAGACCCAGCTCCAATTGGAGTTTTAAAACTAAAATTTTTCCTAATTTTAATCCTCCCACCCATACTCCAACTCCCTCTATTCCACCCTATACCAAGCCCCGACGTAAACGTATTTCTTTTGTCTTAACACCTACAACTCAAACTCCCAACAATCAACTCCTAACATACACGCCTTTCCCTAACAATACCGTCTCTGCTCAACCAACCACACCCCCTCCCACGGATAATTTTCGCAATTTCGGTCTTACAACAGGAGATAAATACCCAAACTTTATCAGCTCGCATATCTTAAATCTCGCTTCCAGCTTGCCTTCTCCCTCGGTTTCACGGGCCTCAGTCCCTATTTTTAATCCCCTTTGGCCGCTTAACTTTAAATTGACCCAAAAGAATATAGACACCACAGAATGCCGTTACGCTCTCTCTAGACTAAGGGATAAAAAGATATACGAGAATATACGTCTCTTTCTCGTATATCTTTACGACAAATCCGACTCTGTTTGCTTTGAGGAAAAAACCAAAATAAGTGTCATGGTCTCCATCCAACAGGAAGGCCTTCCTACCGATATAACTAGTCTCAGAAAGCTTTACAACAGGTATCACGAAATCTTCGACACGCCTCCTCAAACGGTTGCGGATGACCCATAACTCTCCATCCCAGCCCACTTCTTAAACAACCATCTCTTCTTACAGCTTCCATAAAGCTAATTTTCGCAAAATCAATACCTATCTTAGCAAATGTTCTTTTGATTTTACCAACCTGTCCTTATCTGATGCTATCTCCATTTTCTACAGTGAAAGCTTTTTGAGACTAGTTATATCGGTAGATGGATGGAGACCATGACACTTGTAACTTGTAACGTTGTGTCCCTTTATCCTATCAACTGTCGACAACTTTCACTCCCCTCTTCTTCTCTCCATTTTTCCATAACTCTCCATCCCAGACCACTTCTTCAACAACCATCTCTTCTTACAACTTAGCAAATGTTCTTTTGATTTTACCAACCTATCCTTATCTGACGCTATCTCCATTTTCTACAGTGAAATATTTAATTCCATTTCTCTCTACGTCCCATTTTCACGGCATAAAGCATCATCTATTTCACCTCCATGGTACAACAGAAGACTTCGCTCTTTACGAAACAGAAGAAACAAATTATGGGCAGTATGAGTTCTTATTATGACTACTCTAACTACGAGTATCTTGGAACTTACCTGCAATTTACCCAGCTCTATAACTGCCTCTATCAGCGCTTTCTCGACACAGAGCAGACCAACCTTATCAACGATCCTAAGACATTTTATCAATTCGTCAACTACAAAAGAAAATCAGACGGTTATCCGTATCATCGACCAACCCACATATTATTGCCAACTATTTTGCAAAATTTTTTAAACAGTAATTTGCAGACAACCTTTTTGTACCCGAATCCCTCTATTTCAAGTACTTTCTAATTTCTCCATTGGCCCCTCTCTCTCTCTTAATCTTTTGATCCCACCCTTATCGAAGTAAAGTTACAAAATCTCAATGATGAATTTGTATCCCGCCAGATGGGCTCCCAGCAATATTTCTCAAAAAGTGTGCCTCCAATCTTTCGCACCCACTTTCCTCCCTTTTTCATCTGTCCCTCACACAAGGGGAATTCCCCCAAGTTTGGAAAACCTCTTTCATAACCCCTGTTCACAAAAATGGATCAAAGAATGAAGTAACCAGCTACCGTCCCATTGCTAAGCTTTCTAACATACAATTCAGGTAAGTTTCGAAAGTTTCTTATATGAAGTTCTCAGCTTTCAGTGCAAGTCACTTATATCACTCAGTTAGCATGGATTTCTAAAAGGTAGACTAACTACTACAAACTTAGTTGAATTCGTATCCTTTGCGCTTTCAGCCCTAGAAAATGGCAACGAAATTGACGTTATTGCTACAGATCTTCCCTCGGTTTTGACCCCATATTGTTAAAATGGATATCTTATTATCTGGAGAACCGTTACTATAGCGTTCACTTTAGGTCAGCCTTCTCAACCCCGTTGTTAGCCACTTCTGGTGTCCCACAAGGGGACCTAGATCCCCTCTTTTTTATTTTAACTATAAAAGATCTTGAGGAGATTATCAAACACTGCTCCGTATCCATTTACGCCGATGAAACTTAGTTCTCCAAAACTATTTCTTCACCATAAGACTCTATTCTCCTTCAAGAAGACCTCGATAGGTTTTCTACTTGGTGTCTAAAATATGGCTGGAGCTTAATGTGTCCAAATGCCAATCTATGATTCTATCTCGTAAGTCCAATCAATCCCCCTTTCGACCTTATTTTCTGCATGACCAACCTGTACCCCAGGTTCAATCCATTCGCGATCTTGGAATTTTGTACGACACAGAGTTAAACTTCCGTTCACATATAGATGAGATAATCCTTAAAGTCAACTCATCGCTCGGTTTTATCAAACGTTGACCTAAAGAACTATGCAACACTTATGTGACAAGGTCACTTTACATTACCCTTGTCCGGCCCCTCCTTGAATATGCCAACCAAGTATGGTCCCCCTTTCAGCGAATTCATATATCCCGAATGGAGAACATTCAACGTCGTTTTCTTCGGTTTGCTCTTCGTTTCAGTTTTTTTTCAGTTTTAAATGCATTTTATTTTCTTAACACTAACTCTTACATTCTAACAAAAAATGCTTAAATGCTAGCTTACAATTACTTAACAATCTTATGCTAACTTACTGTCCCCACACAGGCGCTCTAAGCTACTCTAAATTCTTATAACTATGTATTTTGACTCTATTTGCATTTAACTTAGAACTATCTATTTTTAATACTTAAGGCTAAGAAAAAATATTTGTTAAGAAAAACTTAGCATATGGACATATTTTTTTATTTCTTATAAAACCTTAATATCTAACTTAAAATAAACCTTAGCCTACCTAACCTATATACACAATACACACATACACACACATAGACATTATACACAATTATGTACATAAATTAGTATATACCTTTGTATGTATTTCTTAAATGCTAACCAAAACCTATGCGAGCTGGCCATCGCTATTCACAGAGAAAACAGATCGATCAGCTCTGCCTCATTAGTGAGGCTGTTCCGTAATTGACGGAAACGACGACGAAACAACTTCCCCATCATTCAACCACCAGAAATGCTGGTGCTGCCGAACGACATCCCTCTTATCGCGATTCCCCACCGCCCTACTGAACCTGGGGCGATCCACACTGCCGTGTGCGACGTCTCTCCTGTAGTTGAGTCGCCTGTCCCTAGCTGTCCGAGCGACATGGAAGATTAACGGCACCGCTGATCTATCCTGGATCAACCCTATCCGATCTAGGTAGAGGAATGCTTCCGGTGGAACGAAGCCGTCAGAGCGCACACTCTCGTGGTAAAGGTAATTAGGGTAGAAAGCCCCAGATATCAGGTTATTCGTCGAGGTCATTGCTCTTGCAATGTGCCTTCGAGATAGCTTAATTACGAAGTTGTCCACTCGTATTAGGTTCGCCCTGTTGTAAAGGACCTCATTAGGGTTAAATTTCTTGTACTCCGACTCTGGTGCTCTGTACAAGCGAAGACAAGCTCTAAGGCAAGCCCTCTCAAACACCCGAATCTTTTCCATTAAGCTTGCTCGTACATTGAACCACAAGGGACAACCAAATACCAGCATGGGCCTTATATGGGCCATGTAGCAGATTACCTCTACCCTCGCATTTGTTGGCTGCTATAAAACAGTCTCTTTGTAAGGGCAAAAGCACCTTTAGCTCTGGCCAGAGCAGGATCTACATTTTTGCCAAAATACAGAAACTGATCTAGCCAGATTCCAAGGTATCTGACTACGTTTCGACAGGCAAGAGGTTGCCCGTGTTGTCCAATGATAGAGAACTTTTGACAATTTTTCTGGTATCCCTAGAGGCTCCAGACAACGGCGTCCTAAGGAGAATGATTTCCGACTTCTGAAAGTTGATTTTCAACTTCCAGTCATCGCAAAATCGTCTTATCCTATCGAAGTCACGCTGCAAGAGAGTATTAATGACCTCGATTTTTGGACCTGTTCTGTACGCTATCAAATCGTCTGCGTACGCAATAGTATGGGGAAGTGAACCTATCAAGTCGATTGTAAAAATGTTGAGTAGGATCGGCGAATTGACCGCTTCTTGCTGAAGACCATTTTTAATTTGAAATATTTCAACAGAAATCACATCACCATTTTTCACGATGAACTGTCTGTTGGTTAGCATATTATAAAGAATGTACAAGAGTGGTTTACTGATCCCCAGCCCAGTCAGCTTATAGAAAAGACCCTCTAACCATACGGTGTCGAAGGCCTTCTCCAAGTCAACAAGGCAGGCACCAGTGCATTGTTTTTTCGCCTTTATTCCATTGGATATCGGACACCAGTTTAGACGCTTCATGTGAGATATCATGTCCCGCCTTAAAACCGAATTGATTATCTGGAACTATATGAGCGTGAATACATTTTCAAAAACCTTACTGATATTCGGTAGGACACTTCTCGACCGGAGATTCGCCGGATTGGATATATCTTCCCCTTTTTGGGGATAGGTTGAACCACCGCCGTTTTCCAATGCGTTGGATAATGTCCATTATTCATTGCATTATTAAACAGAGTGGTGTAAATGTCCACCGCTTCTAGAGGAAGATGTCGAAGCACGATGTTCGGAATAACGTCGGTCCCCACTGATTTCTTAACTCTAATTGTGTCGAAGATCTCATGGAGTCCTTGCTTCGAAATGAATGCGGGTAGGTCACCCTCTCTGTCAATGACGTTATTTGCCATATTTCCGTCGCTGAGCCGGGTGAAACCAGAGCCCTCGGATTGCCAGTTCCCTATTTCATTTCAAATGCAGAGCTCGTGCACCAAGACGCGATTGTCCAAGTTGTAATTAGTTCCAATTGTATCAGTGGCCTTGTATACTTCCTGGAAAGTCGCCCCTATGGCCTCAACCTTCTCCTGTGGATCCTCGATCACAAAAAAATCGTCATCATCAGCGGCCTCATTTGGATCAATACCTGCTATTGTAAGTAGCCGTTCGTTGTCTGTTATCCGGGGTATTTTAAGACACTGAAGGTCGTTTTGATTTTTTCTCCGAAATAATTTATTTATTTGCGGAAACATATTCGGGTTGCTGGTGTTTACAGCCCGAACCTTGTTGTTCCAATACAAACTTACAGAAATTCTGTAAATTTCTTTTATTAGCGTTTGAATATTTTTAATAGACGACTTCAGTGTCCTAATCTCCGGGTCTTGTCGGTCAGTTAACTGTCTGTACAAGTTTTTAAGTCTTGTCAGAAGTCTACTCTTCTGTCGGTGCAGTGCGTCAATAGTAAGATTGCGGAAAAGGTCTTCGTTAGTTGTACATCGATACCGCGGTATTGTAGTGTCCATTGTTTGTTTAATTGTCTCGTCCATTTGTTTTAGGTAATTGTCGATCTCCTCGTTTGACAAATTCATATTGGACGGTTTGTGGAGCGTGTTCGAGGAGAGCGCTCTTTTCAAGGTTGCGGAGAAGCGTGTCCATCGAGTCTTACTGTAGTTGTAAGAATATCTTTGGACAAACTCCTCCAATTCCGCAATTTCGTTGGGAACTGTAATTTCGGTACTAAAACCGCAATGGTCACTGTCATACGCGAATGTGTGCAGACAGTTTAGCGTTTGTAAATTCGTACCTGTCAGTTGTATGCGTTCGGCGTACAGCAGTAAATCCAAATAAGACCCACCTCTGGGAAACGACGGTTTATCCGTAGCTTTAAGACCGAGTCTCTACATGACATCATCCTGACCCCACCAATCGAGTAGTAGGTTCAATCTTATATTTGGCAAATTATTTCCCCAATCTCCGTGTCTAGCGTTGAAATCCCCGCCGATTATAAAATAATTCTCCCCCGATTCCAGCCTCTGAAGTCGAAAAAGCGTGTCGAGCTCTGTAACGAATAGGGTGGATTGTGAAGCCTCAGATGCATAAACAGAGGCCAAGTACTGCCGCTTTCCACTGCGGAGCGGTATGTAAGTGACGACTGCTTCCAACACCTGGAACCTGCGCAACACTCCCTTGTACACTCTATGAAATTTTATACCTTCTTTAATGAAGATCGCGACACCGTCTCCACGTTTGGATCTGGGCCGATTTCTTCTTCTAACAATATAATTATTGTACTCCAGTTTGTGCTTATCGGTTAGCTTGGTTTCGCTAGCGAAAAGCATATCAGGAGTTTGGTCTTGTAACAATTTAAACATCGCCTCTCTTCGTTCGATCCTAATCAGTGAATTAACATTCACCGCATGGACCTTCAAAGTTTGCTCCACCATGTGCGTACCCATTACGACATGTATTGCGTTAGAACCGGCAGCAGCGCGTAGATCTGGTCCACCCGCTTGGCCTGTTCTTGTACCTGAGCTTTTGCAGCTGAGCCATCTGCCATTGGATTGCGAGCAAAATGGCCAGCATCTTAGGTGCAGCTTCCGTTGTTCTTGGCATTGGCGCCGGAGAAGCAACAGTCGCTTGCTGTACCATAGCCCCCCTACCTGACGCCATTTGAGTGTAGCAAATTTGAGACGTGACGGCTGGTGTTTGAAACCTAACAGGTGAACGTTTGACCTCCACCTACTGCTGCCGAGCCAATTTTGCTTACTTAATGTCAGCGAACATAAGACAACCCCGATAGTTAGCGGTGTGTCCCACGTTTCCACATAACACGCACGAGAGCTTCGACCTATCGGATGCTCTGTGGTTCTTAGCGCACTTCACGCATTGAGGCTGCATTTAGCAGTTCGACGCGGCGTGCCTGAACCTCTGGCAGCGAACGCATTGTATAACGTCTTCGCTCCTTTTTAGTTTTTCCCAGTGAACCACCTGGTAGTCTAGGACATTGATACTCCTTAGACTATCCAGACAGCTTTCGGGATTGAGCTGCACCAGGAAGATGGCTTTACCCCCACAAACTTGAGTCCTTCGCACTCCTTCTCTTTGAGGAGTGCCTGGATCTCCTCAGGATCAGAAGACGGTTCCAACCCCTTCAGCAGCATCGATTGCCGCTTTTCATGAGTAGTGCTCCGTCGTCGTTTCCTTTAGGAGCTCTTTTACTGTCGCATAGCGCTCCACTGTATGACAGTGGATGGCATGGCGATCGTTCCCCAATTAAATTAATATTATTACCAATTACCAACTTACACAGGTCCTTGGTTGCATTCACATCCAGTTTATAGGTGTTGATAGGAGGCACCTTTTCCTTCTTCTTCGTCTGCTGCTGCGGCTGTTGTTGTTGTTGTTATTATTGTTGTTGTTGTTGTTGTTGTTGTTGTTGTTGTTGTTGTTGTTGTTGTTGTTGTTGTTGTTGTTGTTGTTGTTGTTGTTGTTGTTGTTGTTGTTGCTGCTGCTGATGTTTTAGCTGTTGCCGTTGTTGTGGCTGCTGCTCTTGTGGTATTGTATTTGTCTGTTGTTTTTGTTGGAACTGCTTTTGAGCAAGCTGCGACTGCTGTTGCTGTTGGGATTTCTCATGCACTTCCCTCTTCCTTCTGTCCATTTGCTGTTCTTTTATGGCCTGTACCCTTTGCTGTAGCATTTTGACACTGCTACTTATCGACTCGATTTCCTCCTCTTCATCGTCCGATTCGATTGCTGCCAATGAAGCGAAATTGTTGCCTGCACTCACTCCACCAAGCTTTTCAGTGGACGTTGGTATGGCGGGACGTTGTACCAACTTAGAGGTTGGCCCTAGCTTCCTCTTTCTCTTTGGCCTTGGCGTTTGGCTCGAACCACTCGAAGCCTCGCCGTAGATCCCGCTTTTGGCATAGCGGACCGCTCTCCGCAATCCATCACGTGAATTTGTAATACAAAACTAACAGTTTTTTATTAAAATTGTTTTTGCAAATGAATTAAATAAATAAACGAAAAAAACTTTCGCAGAGGCCGGGAAGCGAACCCACAACCTCGAGATTTATTGTCCGGGCCTCTACCACTTCGGCTACCGAACACTTCAAAGTTTGTTGTTTAACACTATATTATTTTTCCACACTTGTAAAGCCGAAGACGAAATGCGAAATGCGTCTGATCTCCGCTGAGGTCTATGAACGACTGGTTTTCTCTTCGTGGATTACCCTGGAGAGACCCATTTATCTTACCTCCCTATTGCGACCGCCTCAAACTTCTTAACCTGAATACCCTAGAAAATCGCAGAGACGTAGCTGACATTCTCATTATTCATCGACTACTCTCCGGTTCTGTGGACTGCGCTTCCCTTTACAATTCTATTTCCTTCAACACTAACCCTCGTAATTTATGCTGTCCTCGTCTTTCCTATATCCCAACCCACCGCACCTCTTATGGCTCTAACGAACCAATCTCCCGCATGGTCCGTAAGGTCAACTCAAACCTCCCCCTTTTGACCTGAGCACTTCTCATCTTAAATTTGATCTCGTCCACCATTCCCTTACTTCCTAACTCCTAACTGTGGTTAGTTTTTAGGTCCTAGTTTTTAAGTTACTTTAAGCTTGTATTAAGCGAAATAAATGGGGCATTAGCCCCCACTAAATTAAGAAATATATACATACATTGGTATATACAAGGATATGTACCAGTGTATGTATATAATTGTGTATAATGTTAATGTGTGTGTATGTGTGTATTGTGTATGTAGGTTAGGTAGGCTAAGGTTTATTTTAAGTTAGATATTAAGTTTTTATAAAAAATAAAAAAATATGTCCATATGCTAAGTTTTTGTTAACAATTTTTTTTCCTAGCTTTAAGTATAGAAAATAAATATCCCTAAAGAAAATGTAAATAAAGTCGAAAGACATAGTTATAAGAATTTAGAGTAGCTTAGAGTGTCTGTGTGGGGCCAGTAAGTTAGTATAAGATTATTAAGTAATTTTAAGCTAGCATTGAAGCATTTTTTGGTAGTATGTAAGAGTTAGTGATTAAGAAAATAAAATGCATTTACAACTAAAACGAAAATGGAAGCGATGTGGATGCGCAGACATCCATAGTGACTTCAAAATCTCGAAATCTTGTAACAAGATTGATTCGGTCGGCTAAATATGACTTCTACACCAGTAAATTTAACACCAAACGATCTTCGAAATATCTCTGGATTCAATTTCGTAATATTGGCCTTACCAATAAAACTATACACATTCTGTGGCCTATTTCACCAAACTACAAAGTACAACCACAAATTTGTACTTGTGAATGACAATTACAAATTTGTAATCTGGTTTTCCGTTTCACCAAATACAAATCTATGAACCCACAAATTTGTGATTAGATTTGGTATTTTGAATGGAAAGGATTGGAAATGTTTTCGAGATATTGCGTGGCAAAAATTAAAACGGCCAACTGTGATTAGTACATATGTAGGTACATATAAATAGAATTTTTTATTTTTTTTTTATATTTTAGCTTAAACTTGATAATGCAAAGACGACTGGTTCTGAAGGTGGCACTAGTTGCATATTGACCGATCTCGATAATATCGTTATTGATATTATCGGTAAAGAATCGTCAACAGTTCAAAGCATAGTTGATGAGTCCTTTTCAGTACCTACTGAAGAGGTACTGTCACCACAGTGCGCAAACGTGGGGGATATTGAAGGGGAAATAAAGTAAATACAAATGCTTGTTTCTCACAATTTTTTTTATTAATATATGTACATATTTTTTAATTGAATCATACCTTAAGTATCATCAAAAACGCGCAAACGCATCAACAAGATGCTAACTGACCAAGTGGATATTCTTCGATTGAAGAAAAGGAGGCTTCAACTCGAAATTTATAATTTTCAGTTAGATTCCTTGCAAAAGGAACGGGACTTGGGGTTGCCAAGAAACCATCTAACTGCAGAGCTGGAAGAGAGGAGAAAAGTGTTCGAAGAAAACACTTTTGAATTTAGTGACTACTAAAAATAAAGATAAAATAAATAAACATATATTTCATTTAAAGTTCAAAAGTCTCGTTATTTAATATGATATTAGCTTATGAAAAGTGATTTAAAAAATATTCTAATGTAACGCGGTCATCAAAAATTTTCAGCATTTGGAGTATCGTCGTCGTTTAAATCCATGTTTTCTTCCTCAGTGGTGGTGAACATTTCGTAAATATTATCTACCGCTTGTCGGGAAATGTTGGTTAAGACGATGCAACATTTTATAACAGTAACTGATTTCATGGGTTGCATTCGTAAGTGCTTCAGACACGGAAATTTCTAATTCAAAATTCCAATCGCGTTTTCTATTATTCTCCGAGTTGTTTTATGTGCTCGATTATAACGATCAACTTCAGGGGTTGGGATTCTCAAAATGGGGATAATTAATAAATCCTTAAAGGATTATCCCCAAGCAAAACAGAATGAGAAAAAGGTCGAAATCCACTTTATAATTTTGGAAAAAGGGGACTACTTCCTAACACCCTTGAAAAGTGCACACTTCCCGTCCAATTCAAATATGCGTTATAAGTTATAGAAGTTATAGCCCGGCCCACATACTAACATACAATTTATGGAGTGCTGTCCATGCCTGTCGACATACGCAGATTCAAACTCTCTGGGTACATTTATTTTTATTAAGGTTCCGTCTATACATCCGTAAACACATGGCATACAATATTGTAAAACTTTTCACAAATACTTCCGTGCTCATTTAGCCAACATTCAACACTTTCAAACAATAAATTAACAATTGCTGCACAAACGCGGGAAACACATCTGCAAAAGGTCGATTGCCTCCATTTCCAAGCCAGTGTAAAGCTGTGAGAATTTCCAGTCGTGTGGGCTATTTGTGGCCCAATAATTGCAATTATTTCCTCTGCCTTGCATCGAGTCAATCGAAATTTTTCATTAAAATTAAATAACTCCGAAATTACGTAGTTTATACGCAGCCGATAAATTTTTTTTCTTAAAATTAAAACATAATCGTCACTTTCGCTACTATCGCTACTGCTATGCCTTCGTCGCAAAGACATTTTTTCTATTACTTTCAATATGAAACAAAATTTGTAGTAGGAATTACACGTCAACTTTCAGTTGTAAGATATTCTCACATACTAAACAAAATTTGTAAATTAATTTTCTTTGGTGAAACGTAAGCTCACAAATGAGTCTTTTCATAAATTTGTACCTTGTAAATTACAACTATAAATAGCTTTTGGTGAAACGAAAAGGGAGATATTCCCAAAAATGTCCCTATGTAGAATATAACTACAAATTTGTAATACCCAAAGTTTGGTAAAACGACATAAATCAACAAAACCACAAATTTTGTTAAAAAATGCTTGTAAATACAAATTTGTAAGTTGGTGAAATAGGCCACTGATGAAAGTATTAACGTTGACGAAAACCGTAGGTTTACTGCCTCAAGTATCACTCGGTTGCCAAGCTATACACCACAAAACTTAGGCAGAACGAAAGAAATGATACCTTTTCTCTATCTGTAGTTGATTATTACAGAGTTGGCTATGCTATTTTTGCTATAAAGAGCAAATCTGTAGGGCTTGACAACATTCATTCAGACTTCTTAAAATTACTGCTTCCTCTTAATAACCTTAACTTACCCTACTGACTGAAAAAAAGATTATCCCAATCCCTAAAAAATTTAATTCCCCTGATCCTAGACTTATTGCTATCCTTACTTTCGTGTCTAAAGCCTTTGAAATGTATTGAAAAGAAAAAAACTTTTAAATGCTCTTCAATCGGACTTTCCACCTGGTTGCAGCTGTCTCTCAGCTCTTTTAAAGGTTTCTGGTAACATATGATAGGCAATTGATGCCAATTAAACAACTGTTTTAAATTTATTGGACTTTTCTAAAGCATTTCACTGTGTTAACTAAAGTCTTTTCTGTAATAAATTGACTACAAATTTAAATTTTTCTAATACATCATGTAAACTTAACCCATTTAAAATGAAAGCAATACCTATTTGCAAACATCCGCTACACCTTTAAAATTTTCCCACAATGCAAATAAACTCTCCTTAAGTTATGTTTCTGAAGCAATAGATCTCGGTATTACTTTTAACAGCATAATGTGATGAGCTTGCAAACTATACCATATCCAAAGTCTATGCTTCGCTCCGAGGCTGTCTATCGCCAAAACATATCTCCCGATTGAAGTCAAATTGAAATTGGTAAAATCACATGTTTGACGATTGTGACTCTTATTTGTTTCTAAGGCTTAAGGTTGCTATCAATATGATTGCTCGGTTTATCTTTGACCTTCGCAAATTAGATCACGTCTCAATGGAAACGGGACAACTCCTAAGTATAACATAGACAATTTTTGAAATGTCGGCGCTGCATTCAACTATTTAAAATTATTCATTTGAAGCAACTTGACTATCTGTTCCACAAAATTACTTTTTGTGCATCTAATCGGCACATACTCGTAGTTTCAAGACCACTCAAGCATACCTGTCCGACATTGCAAAGACAATTTTTTATATAGGCGCTCAAACTGTGGAATAATCTGCCAAATCATATGAAGTCTTTAATCGAAATCATTCAGTTTTGCTCAAATTGCCGCGAACACTACTCCAATCTTAACTGAACTTACTTCTTCTTTTTTTTTTTAATTTCTTTATATAATATTATATATATAGTGGTAGTATATTGCACAAACCAGAGAGGACTGGAAGAAGTCAAAAGAGGCAAAATAAAACGGGCCATCATTTCATTCGACCCATTTAAAGATGAAATCTTTCCACCTCTCCGACAAAAAATATCCCTTTCTGATAAATATATTCAGAAGCAGGTACGCATTTGCTTACATACCAAAAAGCTGGAAGTTACACAAAGCAGGTAGTAGACCCAAATCATGCTGAGCTATAAGTCTCACTTCGTTTTTCCTAAAAGCAACCGTCCACTATATAGGAATCCGAATTGAAAAAAACAATATGCCTATCAACCAGGAAAATCCATAACGCGTGTTCCTAAGGAGCTCACCATCAATATTGAGAACTCCCTCAGATACAAATAAATTGCGGTGGGCTGTTTCCTTAACATCGAAGGAGCTTTCGACAACACCGAACGCGCATACAGATGCATCCAAATATACTACTGCATGTACGTAACTGGATAAAGCGCCTGCTTAACAGTGTAAACATCAGTGCTTCATTGCGCATTGACAGAATTAGCGTCACGGCTACGAAAGGTTGCCCCCAGGGTAGTGTTTCCTCCCCTCTGCCACAGCATTGTGATCCTTATCAGAGGCAAATTCGAAGAAACTATATCGGAACTCCTCCAGAGGGCACTCAACCATATGTGTGACTGGTGCAAGAAAGTTAGCCTAAAGGTCGACACCAAAAAGAGCACCATAGTTACCTTCACCAAAAGAAGAAACTTGGACTAATTTAATGACCCAATACTTTTTGGTGAAACCATAAAGTTTTCAAGTGAAGTGAAATTCACAGGGATTACCCGGGAACAAAATCTCACTTGAAACACACATATCAACGAAACTATAGAAAAAGCCATGATCTCACTATGGGCCATCAAAAGTCTGCTGAGTAAAAACTAGGGCATTAACCCAAAAATGACACTGTGGGAGTAAACAGCAATTTCTAGTCACTTATGCACCTTCAATATAATGACATTATACTAAACAAAAGTCTACACAGGCTGGACTAAACAAACTTCAAAGATTTGTCTGTCTGTGTGCTACGGGTGGAGTGAGAACAGCAGCATTAGAGGTTCTCTTTAACCTCCCACCTCTCCAATTTCACATACAGAAAGAAGCTTTGGATAACGCCTAAATGCTTTTCTCAGTGGATGAGAATAACTCCAAAGTAGTTCACCCTGAACTTTTACTAGAACTCAAGACAAATCAACTACTAGGAAGAAACATTTTTATCCACAACTTCAAGGTTTCATTCCTGGTCGACGGAACTGGAAACAGAATAAACCCCTGTTTAAAAGAGATTCATTGGTGTGGTACATTGACGGACCTAAAACGGATGAAGGAGTTGGAGCAGGCATAAACATACACCAATACCTCACTGTTTGCAAGTATGGACAGTACGAGTAGCATCTCTTTATTTCAAGCTGAGATATACGAAATAGAACTCGGCATTAGGGATACAACCAACAAGAACATTTATATTCTCTCTGACAATAAAGCGGCCCTACTTGCTTAACAATCATCTGTGACTGCATTATAATACAAAACACTAGTAAGAACCAAGAGAGTCCATTTAATCTGGGTGTCGGCTCACAGAGGATGTGTGGTAATGAAAGAATTAGCCAGAAAAAATTTTTTCGGTTTCAATTTCGACTTTTTTCGAATTTGAATTTTCAGACTGAAAAAAACAGTTCTCTCACTCTGGCAGCTTCTTTACGACATAGATTTGAGAATGTTATTCCAAAGAGAATAGTGTTTGAGATCATATCAACAGCGGTATCCACGTTGTTATAGAGAAAACATAACGACACCGACGATGCTAACTAAAGCTTTGAAGTGAAAATTCTGACGTTGGCTTGCTTTACAACAATAAGAAATAGTGCAGCAAACAATTTTTTTTTTGGTAGCGCAGAAATTAGCGAGCACTCGTCGAAATCAGTTAGCAATCGACATGGGTCAACTCAGCGTTTGCGATAGGTATGTGAAAATAATGATGACATTGTAAAAGACATTATTGACAATCACTTCGCGAGAAATCTTATTGCCACGTATATGTATGTAGGATAGTTAAGATAAGTACAAATAGGTATTCAATTATTTTAAGTATTAACGTTTCATTTTTCCAGACTGCCGACGCGTCACTTTAGCGTGATATCATTTATCGTTATGCAGTTCGTTCACCATCCTCACTTTGCCACATTCCAAGAGAATTACATGACTGCATCGAGTAGGCGACTAAGAGCACACACACGCCAAAAGTACTGATGTGCATTGCACTGCTGACTGTGCGGTGCAGATAACCCAGTTACAAGGGGAAATAAAAAGCGAAGGCGAATAGTATCGGCAGCGATTCTAGGAAAATGGCAAACTGGAGAAACTACTACTCGTAGCGTATAAGCGTACTCGTAGCGGCGGCATGTGGAGTCGGTGTCGTATGGTCATGGGTCGCCAGAGCATGGGCCTGGTACGAACTGCTGAGTGGACTGAACGTTTGGTGGATGTGGTGAGACAAGCTGATGGATGGGCGAACGAGCTGAAGATAGTCCCGTTTTGAACGTCAAGAATAGTCGGTCTGCAGTCCGGATAAATTAAAGTAATATAAATTGTCACGTTTTTTTTTTGATAAATTAAAGCAATATAAATTGTCACTTTTTCTTCGATAAATTAAAGTAATATAAATTGTCACGTTTTTTTGATAAATTAAAGTAATATAAGTTGTATTGTCACGTTTTTGTAACGTCTATAATAAAATATTCGCTTTTAAACATTAAAACCCAAAACACTTGGGGGCTCAACCGGGATTTACCAGCATAATTGGAGTTTTGTGTTTAAACGCGTCGATTGATGGATGACCTGAGCTCGCTTAACGTCAAGCAGTTGCAGGCATTTCTACGTAAGAAGGAATTATCGTATCGTTACGCAGTTAAGACAGATTTGGTGGAACGCATCCACGCAAGTTTCAGGTTAGTAACAGTGGACGGCATATTAGCTGCCTCGAGAAGCGACGTAGAAGACAAACGGGACTCCGAAGAGTGTGACGCAACGAACGGCGAAGTAAGCAAAGACCGTGAAGACACAGAAGCCGTAGAGTGCGAGGCACAAAGCGACGAAGGAAACGAAGGGCACGAGGATCACAAAAGCAACGAAGAGGACGAGGCAAGCGAAGAGGAGCACAGCGAAGAAGCCAGCCAAGGAGTAAGTTACTGCGACAAGGCGCACGACGAAGTAGGCGGCAGCAGAAGCAACGAAGTTACAGGAGCAATGGCCAGTAAGAACAACTTCGTATTCCGAGACGTGGAGGAATCTCTGGAGCAGTTCTCCGGAGAAGGGAGAAGAAGCTACATAAAATGGATGGAGGAGTTCGAGGCGATTGCTGTGTCGTGTGAGTGGAACGAGGTACAAAGATATCTGTAAGCACGCAGGTAGTTGAAGGGCGCCGCGAAGCTAGCAGTCGAGGCCACAGGAGGGGTCACAGACTGGGTGAAACTAAAGGCGTACCTCTCAAAGGAATTCGGAAAAAAAACGTCGAGCATTGAGGTACAAAAGCAGTTAGAGGCGAGAAAGAAATAACAGTCAGAGAGCTTGCTAGAGTACCTATATATGATGGCGCAGATCAGTAATCAGGGAGTGATAGATGAGGCTTCGCTGATCGAGCATATAATTAACGGGATTCCGGACACGGTGGGAAATAAGGCGATACTCTACGAAGCCGCGACACTCGAGGAGTTAAAACCCAAATTGGAAACCTACAAGAGGATGCAGCGGCAGGTGTCGAGGGCGAGGGTGGAGGTGAGTGGAAACCAGAGTCGAGCGAGCGCACCGGTAAGAGGACCGTCGGTGACCACAAAACGCTGTCACAACTGCGGGGGGCTATCGCACCTAGCGGCAAATTGTCCGGACAGGGGTAATAATTGATGGATAGCGGGTTGTGATTGAGAATTTTGTTGGTGCACTGTTTTCTATTGTTGTAAGGACATAACATCTACAGCAATTTAATTCGGTAAACCAATTATGAATTTTTACGTTACATGCTTAAAAACAAACATTTTTCTGTATACGTCTACGTCTGTAAATAAAGACCAGCTGTTTTGGCACCTAGTGAAACACAGGTAGATCTCCGCCCACATCTCTCAGATCATTCTGACCTGAAGTTATCTGACTTCGAACTCGTGCCATTATTCTTCTCTCACCGCGGTCTCGCCATTTACGTGCTTACCAAACTCCACCACAATGTAGTCCCTGTTCCAATCCGGAATTCAAATTCATGTGGTTAAAATTCCATCTCCGTATGCAAGTTATCAACTACTGCTTTATTTACAGAACCCCTAAACTGGACAGCAATTCGACTTTTAATGAGTTTGATACGCTGTCTAACTTCATTCAAAGAACTGTATCCCTGTATCCTCGTACTGAAATCGTTATTATGGACGATTTCAATATCCATAATTCTGGGTGGCTTCGACATTCTGGACAGATAACACCTGAAGGACGTGTGTTCAGACCTTCGATGCGGAAAACAACTTAATGCAGCTGGTAAATGAGCCCAAGCGAAAACCAGACGTTGATAGTCATACTGCCAACACCCTGGACTTGTTTTTAACTTCTCAGCCTGTTAAGTACACCGCTGATGTGCTCTCCCCTCTAAGCTCGTCAGACCATTGTTTCATATCAGCTAATATCTCGTACACCGATCACACAGTTAGAGAAAAAATTCCTAAGAAAATCTCTCTCCTCCTAGAGGCCCATTGCATTTACGCGTCTTCTTCCCAAGGTCATGGAAACGCTGATAAATCGTCAGCTCATGAAATATTTCGAAACACGAAAACTTGTCAATGACCGGCAGTACGGATCAACATGTCCACTGGTGATTTGATGGCATGTCTCACCGAAAAGTGGAACCAAAGTGTACATCAATCTGACGAAAGCAAGATAGTTGCATTTTATATTTCTAAGGAATTTGACAGAGTTTGGCCTCAGGCACTCTGATATTCACAAAATAAATGCTGGTGTGCCCCCAGGGCTTCGTTCTGTCTGTGACACTCCTTTTTTTAATTTTCATCAATAATCTCTTGTCTGCCACTTCTAACCCAATATATTCCTTTGCTGATGACAGTACTCTCTGCTTTTTATATTCGTTCCCGGACTCACGGCCCTGCTCTTCGGCTGTAGAACGAGAACGTCAGCGTATGTTAAGTTCATTAAATTCCGATATTGACAGCATAACCAATTGGGGAACTATTAACAGAGTGTAATTTAATGCTTACCAAAACACAATGGGATCTGCTGTAGTTAAAGCGATAGCTATTATCCATGAATGGCAATTGCATCGTCGAAACCGAAAAACTTTCCATTCCCGGTATGTGTGTCAATGACAACTGACGTTGAAATGACCACATATTTGATGTCGCCAAAAATGCTGCGAAATGTCTAAGTTTCCTCAAGCGATGTATGAAATATTTTACCCGCTCTGATCTGACCTCAATATATAAGGCATTCACCCGTCCAAAATTGGAGTACAACGCCCACATCTGGTCAGGTGCTCCTAAAACATTTCTGCACCTACTATATAGGGTTCAAAACCGTGCGATAAAACTCAGAGGTGATGTTAACATTACCCAGTCAATGGACATACTCGAACACCGACGAAATGTCTCGTGTCTCACTTTGTTTTATTTTTATTATAACGATCAGTGATCCATTGAAATCGCCAGAAGCATTCCACCCCTTAAAACATTTAACCGTAATACCCGTCTCGCTATGAATGCTCATTACTCATTAGTATACTCTCAAACTCACTTTCGAACGTACTCTGAAATATCTTGATTCATTCCTAAGCCGAACAACTCGCTTGTTGAATGCCCTGAAGAGCTCTCTCTTTCCTAGTCATTATAATATTCAGATATTTAAAACCAACGTACATCGGCACCTATCTTTCTTCCCCTCCTAATTTTCCTTCGCCCGCGCTGTGTTCAGTGAAAAATATTTTTCGCGCACTTCTACCATTTTACGGTCGTCATAATCGACCTACTGAGTAAGCAATTCAAACCACAGTGATCAAATTTCGCACCTACCACCTACCCGTATGCGTAGGGTGGGTACAGAGGAAAATATTGCTGCTGTATCCAGCAATAAGACGGTGATTTGTCCATTTATCGCTGATCGTAGGCTATTGGGGTTGTGTTACTAGACTACTGTTGGGCTAACACCTTACAAAATATAGTTGGTGTAAGAACTGAAGCCGAACGACTTGCCACAGCGTCGAATTTTCGGTGGGTGGACCTTGGAAAAACCGCTGTTTTATCGAAAAATTGTCTTCATCGACGAAGCTTATTTCTGGTTGAATGGGTATGTTAATAAACAAAACTGCCGTATTTAATCCAATGAGTAACCTCAGGCAGTATAAGAGCTGACAATCCACCGGGGAATATGGACTGTTTGGTGTGGTTTATGGTCCGGCGTAATCATTATCACATATTTTTTCAAAGATGACCGTGGGAACAACGATGCCGTCTCTGGCACGCGCTATAGTTCAATGATTTCGAATTTTTTTTGCACAAAATTCCCGAACTGAACCTGGTCGACATGTGATTCCAGCAAGACGGCGTCATACGCCAAACAGTAAGCAAATAGATGGACCAACTGAGAAATGAGTTCGGTGAGCAATTTATCTCTCGTTTTGGGCTGGTGAATTAGCCGGCTAGATCGTGCGATTTCACGCCTTTAGACTATTTTTAATGGGGATGCGTCAAATTAACCATCTATGCCGATAAATCAGCTTCAAATGCAGCCTTGAGAGACAACATTTCACGTGTTATTACCGAGCTACCAGCCAATATGCTCGAAAAAATGATTCAAAATTGGACTTCTCGTATAGACTTTATAGTGGTCTTAGTCGTGGTAAATTTACTCGTACATTGGTCAGTTTCATTTACATGAAATAATCCTTGAAAAGTAAATGGCAACTCAAATAAAAATATTATACAATTTTGCAATTTTCCTGTGTTTTTTTTGACGATTAAAAACCAACCGCTTAAAAATATCACCGTATGGAACATGGGTTCTTTGCCTTATGTTGCAGGATCTTAACTGTATTTTATCAACATATAACTTTTGCAGACATTAGGACTTTCAAGGTATCGCTCGGACACCATTATAAATGGAAAATAAGGACATATCTCACAAGCGCAATTTGCTATGTTATTTACATTTGAATCACGGAATTAGCATTGTAAGGCAATTATATAAGTCAATATTTTAGATCGCATAACAGATTATCGACCAAGTTTTCATTAAAATAAAGAAATGACATGCTGATAGGAGGGGATATATTTTTTGAGCTTTTCTTGGTAAGAGAATTTAAGTTAAAGGCTCATCTGCCTACTCTATGGAATGCAACATTGGGACGGATACTTACAGGTGGCATTCGATCGAGGTGGTGGCTCAAGTGGTAGTGTATTGGCTTCCAAATCGGAGGGTTCGGGGTTCAATACCAGCCGCGCCCGAAAGCATCTAAGATTATTTGAGATGAGTGGTTGCCAAGAATACAACAACAGTAATAATTTTGTCTGTCCATTACATGTTGGATGCCACCCATTTAGCGAAATAGCCACTGAGCACAACATCTTTCTTTCTCTTTCTGTCCCATTTTCTGAAAAACTTAACACATGCTTTGGGATCATAAGTGTAGTCATACCCATTTGAGTCAGTCGTTCATAGATCTTAGTGGCGATCAGACGCCTTTTCGTGTTCGGCTTCACAAGTGTAGAAAATAAACACAGTATACGTTTAAACAAAAAATTATCAAGTGTCCGGTAACCGAAGTGGTAAACACTCGGACGACATCATACCTGGTGTGACGATTCGGAGGCCTGGGTTCGATTCCCAACGGGAGACGATCTGTTTTTATTTCTAATTTTTATTGAAATAATAATAAGTGAAGTGTGAAAAAAAAGCAAAAAAAAAAAACTCACGTGATGGATTGTGAAGAGCGGTCCGCTATTCCAATAGGGGCACCTGCTGACTTATCAGGCGAGACCTCAAGCGGTTCAAGCCAAACTCCAACGGCTAAGAGAAGGAGGAAGCTCAGGCAAACTTCCAACTTAGTCCAACTTCCCTCCCTACCAACTTACTCTGTATAATTGCTTGGAGGAGCGAGGGAAGGGAACAGCTTCGCTTCATTGGCACCGAGCGAATCGGAAAATGAAGAGGAAGAGATGAAGGCCATAAGTAGCAGCATCAAAATGCTACAAGAAAGGGTACTGGCCATCAAAGAAAGGCAAATGGTAAGAAGGAAGAGGGAAGATGAAGAATAATCCCAGCAAGATCAGCAGACGCTGCTTGCTCAAAAGCAGAGCCAACAACAACACCAACAAAAGCGTAAAAAGCACCAGCAACAACAACAAGAGCAGCCACAACAACGGCATCAGCAAAAACAACAGCAGCCACAAAAACGGCAACAGCAAAAACAACAGCAGCCACAAAAACAGCAGCAGCAGCAGCAACAACAACAACAACAACAACAACAACAACAACAGCAGCAGCAGCCGAAGAAGAAGAAGGAGAAGGTGCCTCCTATCAACACCTATAAATTAGAGGTAAATGCAACCAAGGACCTGTGTAAGTTGGTCATTGGTAATCATTTTAAAATTATGAGATTGGCGAACGATCGCCATGCCATCCACTGTAAGTGGAGGTACAGTGGAGGGCTACGCGAAAGTGAAAGAGCTCCTAATGGAAACGATACCGGAGCACTACTCATTCACACCGAAGTGTGAAAAGAGGCAATCGAAGGGGTTGGAATCATCTACTGAACCTGAGGAGATCCTGGCGCTGCTCAAAGAGAAGGAGTGCGAAGGACTCAAGTTTGAGGGGGTAAAGCCATTTACCACACCTAGAGCTAGGCGGGAGAAACGAAGTTTGCCGTTCTTCCTGGTGCAGCTCAGTCCCGAAAGCCGTCTGGATAGTCTAAGGAGTATCAATGTCCTAGACTACCATGTGGTTCAGTGGGAAAAAATAAAAAGGAGCGAAAGCGTTATACAATGCGTTCGCTGCCAGAGGTTCGGGCACGACGCGTCGAATTGCCAAATGCAGTTCTGTGTCCCGAGGAGTGTGCTCTAGGTGCTGACGGTGCATCCGATAGGACGCAGCTCTCGTGCGTGTTGTGTGGGAACGTGGGACACACCGCAAACTAACGAGATTGTCTTAAGTTCTCTGATATTAAAAAAGCAAAATTGGCTCGGCAGCAGAAGGTGGAGGACAAACGTTCACCTGCTAGGTTTCAAAAACCAGCCGTCACGTCCCAAATTTCCTACGCCCAAATGGCGTCAGGTAGAGCGGCTACGGTACATCAAGCGACTGTTGCTTCTCCAGCGCCAATGCCGAGAACAACGGAAGCTGCACCTAACATGCTGGCCATCTTGCTCGCAATACAAGGGCAGTTGGCTCAGCTGCAGTAGCAAGTACAAGAACAGGCCAAGCGAGTGGACTAGATCTACGCGCTGCTGCCGGGCCTAACGCAACACATGACGTAATGGGTACGCACATAGTGGAGCAAACTTTGAAGGTGTACGGTTTGCGTACCGTGTTGTGTTGCGGATTTAAAAAAAGACTGTTTTTAATTCTGTTAAGACTGTTTTTAATGCGTTATAAATGGTTAATGAATTTATTACAGGTTTTGTTTACATTTATATATTTCGTTTGGCAATTGTTTTAACATTTTCTTAAAGCTGAACATTATGACAGGTTAGACGTTTAATAATTCACAATTGTAATGTTGTTTTAGTACAACATAATTGAAAAAAAAGGGAATTGAAATTTGAAAACCAAACATTCTCCCCCGCCGTAAACAGGATGTTTACCATTCGTCTTGTTTTATTGGCTTCCATCATCCAGGTGTACCTAGTGTGAAATGCGTGTTTTGGTTTTGGTTTCGCGTTTTTTTTTTTTTTTTTTTTTTTTTTTTTTTTGACGAACCTCGGTTGTTGCACTGTCGGTGAGTATTGTATTTTATTTGTTTATTACGTAGATATGCATTTATTTCATTGATTGTTTTTCGTTTCTAGAAATTTTATTCTCCTTTTTTTTTGTTTGGTTGGGTTTTTTTTTTTGTTTCTCTTCTGGAAAATTAACCATTGCTAGGCCTTTTGTTCAGTGTTGACACTTTGTATGGAATGTTATTTTTTTGAGTATACCTACATACTATAATGATGAGTGTTATCTTGTACATTATTTGGTGAATTACGAGTATTTTCTTATTTATAAACATGTTTTATGAGTGTTGTTTGATGTGTAAGTTGTGTTGTGTTGGGCCTCCTACGAGGTTTATTCCATTTTACGTTTTTTTTTTTGTTTTTTTTAATATCATTTGTTTGTGGTGTGATTGCCTCTTCGAGCTCCTGGGCTGGCTATATTCCCAGTACTGTCGAGGAGGAGAAACTTGGCGATATAATCATTGTTCCATCAACTCAGGGCGACTTCTAAGTCGATGATCGATGATATATAATGAAGTTTCAGTGTTGATCTTCGATTATATGTTAGCTTGTGAATTTGATGCATACTGTTGCTGTTGTATCTATGTGTTGTTTAGTTGCACCTTTGTTCGTGTCGTGTTGCTGTTAGTGTCGCAGGAACTTTTCTTCGTAATGTCGTTTGGTAGAGTTTGTAGTTGTAGTGTTTGTCTATTCGGTTTTCTCGTTGCTTGGTAGTCGACATATTTTTATAATGGGACGTTTCAGTTCAGAGCTCTCAGTCTTTATTGTTGCCACTCTGACTAACCCGTCCGGCCCTGGGTGAAGTTTTGTGATCCGACCAAGGCTCCATTTCAGTGGCGGTAAACGTTCGTCTTTGACAAGCACCAGATCTCCGAGCTTTAATTCATTTGGAACCTTCTTCATCCACTTTGGCCTTTGCTGAAGTTTGGCCAGATGGTCGCTGCTCCATGCTTTCCAAAATGCTTGGGTCAGAGTTTGGACTCTTTTCCACCGATCCAAGTGTGAAAGCTGGACTATGTTGTAGTCGGGCTGCGGCGGAGCGATTAATGGTTCTCCTACGAGAAAGTGTGCTGGTGTTAGCGGCTGGTAGTCATCGATGTTATCTGACAGTGGACATAACGGTCTCGAGTTCAGACACGCTTCTACTTGCGCTAGAAGGGTGGAGAGCTCCTCGAATGTCAATATTTGGTTCCCAACCACACGTTTGAGATGAAATTTTATTGATTTCACACCCGCTTCCCAAAGTCCACCAAAATGTGGAGAAGCGGGTGGAATAAAATTCCATTTGGTTCCCTCGTTGGCTAGTAACCCTTTTATTTTCTCCCAACTGACCTGTGCTTCTCGTAGCTGCCTCTGAAGTTCGGTGTTACCACCCACGAAGTTTCTCCCACAATCGCTAAAAAGCTGCCGGCAACGACCTCTTCGTGCCACAAATCGTCGAAAAGCAGCTATAAATGACTGGGTGGTCATATCTCCGACCAATTCAATATGTATGGCTTTGGTCGCCATACAAACGAAGATAGCAAAATACCCTTTCAACACCTTTGCTTCGCGACCTTTCCACGTTTTCACATCTATGGGGCCGGCGTAATCTACTCCAGAGTGAGCAAATGGTTTTGACATTGCCGTCCTAACCGCGGGAAGATCACCCATTAGTTGCTGCAACGGTTTCGCTCGGAAACGATAGCATATCGTGCAGTCGTGAATGCACCTTTTCACTGCATTTCAAATGTTAAAAATCCAAAATTTTTGTCGGACATACGCAATTACCTTTTGGTTACCGCCATGTAGTGTTTGAAGGTGTGCTTCGCTTATGATTAGCTTTACCAATCTGTGGTCCGATTTTAAAAGAATTGGATATTTCGTGTTGTATGGGAGGCTGGAATTTGAAAGTCTTCCACCCACTCGAAGAATACCTTTATCATCTCGAAATGGGTTTAAAGTTTTGTACCCCTTCGTAGTGTTGTTTTCCTCTTCGTCGCCTGTGAACATTTCCCTTTGTATTGACTTGATCATACACAAGAGCGCCATTTCCAATTCTTGTGGTGTCAAGCAGCCTCTGTTTCGATTGGTGTTGTGTCGCATTCTTAAACAATAGGCTAGAATTCTTTTTGCTTTGTTTAGTGTTGAGTGCCTTTCCAAAATGTCGTTTATTAACGAAACACTTTGCGTTTTCAGAGCATGAGATGCTACTTTTGCGCAAACTTCTTCTTGGGTTTCCAGGTACGATGGTTGAGAAGGAAAAGTGGCTTTCCATTGTTGCCGTAGAAATGTTGGACCGCTCCACCATAAATTGTTTTGTACAATTGCTGACGGACAAACTCCCCGAGATGCTATATCAGCTGGATTTAATCCTGATGGTACGTGTCTCCACTTCGAAAACTTTGTGAGCTTCTGTATCGTCGCTACTCGATGACCAACAAATGTCTTCCATTTGGAAGGTGCTGCGTTTATCCAACACAAAGTGATGATCGAAACCGTCCATGCCCAGGTATTGACTTCATCTAGCTTGAGGGATCGCTTCACTTGACATAGCAAGTTTGCCAACAGCACAGCTACGCACAGTTCCAGCCGGGGCAATGTGATGGTTTTTAACGGGGCTACCTTCGTTTTAGAAACCAGCAAATGCATGTGAATGTGTTGGTTTTGGTCGAGTACTCGAAGATAGACCGCTGCTGCGTATGCCTTCTCTGAGGCGTCGCTGAAACCATGTACTTCAACCATTTTTGACGTTTTAGTGGTGTTAATCCAACGAGGAATCCGAACATTCTCTATTGATGGGAGATCATCACGAAATGCTTCCCATTCTCGCCTTAAATTTTGAGGAATTGGATTGTCCCAATCAATATTTTGACCCCATAATTGTTGCATCAGAATCTTGGCCTTAATAATGCACGGCGAAATCCAACCCATCGGATCATATATCTTGGCAATTGACGACAAAACAGATCTCTTTGTGACAGCTTCTTCAATGTTTCTCGCTACCTGAAATGAAAATGTATCGGATTTTGGAAACCATTTCACTCCCAGCGTCTTGAAGCTGCTTTTATCATCGCATGGAACTGAGAAATCCAAATCGCACTGTTCTGCTGGTATATATTTCGTACATCACTCGTGTTGCTGGCATGTTTTCTTAGAGAGAAACCCCCAGCCGCCAAAAGTTGTCGAACTTCCTGCAGCCTTTCCTGTGCTTCTTCTACGGTATCTCCTCCACTAATAACATCATCGACGTATGTTTCTTCTTTGATAATCGACCTCCCGGACGGAAATCTAGCTGCCTCATCGTCCGCCAACTTCTGAAGAACACGGATTGCTAGATAAGGTGCCGATGCAGTGCCAAAGGTGACCGTTTCTAAACGATATGTCTTTAGTTCTTCTAACTTATTACTTCTCCAAACTATAAGCTGATAGTTTGCATCCGAAGTATCCACACTTATCTGCCGATAGATCTTCTCGACATCTCCGGTAAACGTAAATTTGTACCTTCTCCAACGTTGAACGATATCACAAACAGGTGTTTGCAGTTTTGGCCCTACGTGCAACATGTCATTCAGCGAAGGACCGAATAACGATTTTTGTGTGGCATCAAATACCACTCGTACCCTAGTCGTTGTGCTGGATGCCTTTATAACTGCATGATGTGGTATGAAAAAATGGTGAGGTGTTTTACGCACTTCATCGTCATCGATCAGAGTCATATGTCCTAATTGTAAGTACTCTTTTAAACATTTGGAATATTCACAATATAACTTTGGTTGTAAGTTTAGACGCTTTTCCAACGCTAGAAACCTTCTGACTGCTGTTTCTTTCGATGGGCCCATCTTGGGATGTTGAAAGCCTTTGAAAGGCAAACAGACTTTGTAGTGACCATTTGGTAAGCGGACAGTGTTGGTTTGAAAAAACTTTTCACAACTATTATTTACCTCGTTTTCTTCCTTTTCAGCTGGCAATTCTTCCACTTCCCAGAACTTGCGAAGCGTTTTATCAAGCTCCAGTTGGTTGGTGAACGTCCGGATAGACATTGAGGTTGTTTGGGGTACTGTACCTAATAATATCCATCCTAAATGGGTTGATTGAGCTATTGGTCCAATGGAGCCTCCGCGTCGCACCTCTCCCAACACTATTTGTGCGTAAACATCACTTCCAAGAAGAACGTCCGCTCTTCCTGGTTGCCTAAATGTTGGATCAGCCAATTTCAATCCTAGTAAGTGAGGCCATCTGTCGAAGTTAATTTTTTGGGCCGGCAGAAGGCCCGTCAGTGAAGTGAAAACTAAAGCTCGGCAATGTCCTGCGAAGCTGGAAGTCATCGATTGTATTTCAAGATCAACAACCTTATGAGATGTTCCACTGCAGACCCTCCCCAGCCCATTAACCTCGACGCGTGTCTGTTCCGTTTTTAAGCGAAGTTGTTGAATAGCTGATTCGGTTATGAACGATGCTTCCGACCCGGAATCCACTAAGGCTCGTAAAGTAACGAAGCTACCATCACTCGCTCGAGCTTTTATTAACGCTGTCGCCAACAACACGTTGAATTGGTATGTAAATGATAGCTATTTAGATGTGCCGACGTTGATGCTTGTTCGTGGTAAGGTTGGAACTCCGGTGCCTGAGGATTTATACTAGACATCTGGTATGAATTTGCTGTGTTGTTTTGTGGTGTTGACTGCGATGAAGATTGACCACTGCCTCCACCATTTTTAACTGCTTGTGAAACGCGTGAACTATCATGCAGCAAAATGTTATGTCTTCTTTTGCAGTAGTAGCAATTCTTGCTGCTTGGGCACTTTTGCTTAAAATGGCTGTATGCAAGACAGTTCTCGCATACTCTTACGTCATAAACAACCTTTCGCCTCTGATCAATATTCATATTCAAGAATTGTTTACACTGTCGCAACGAATGGTGTTCCTCATGATAAAGCCTACAGGTAAACTCTTTATTATTTTCCCTTTTAGTAAAATATGATTGCACATTGGCCTTGTTTTTGCAGATTGATTTTCCTGTTGATTGCTCAACCGCCTCCAATGCCCTAAAACGGCATTGAAGAAAATCGAAGAACTGTTTTAAAGTTGGGAGTTCCTTTTCGTTGCCCAGCTTCTCTTCCCACATTTTTTGCACTGAATTACACGCCTTTTGGATGATTATAAATATCAAAATTGTATCCCAACTCGTTACTGGAATTCCTAAGTTTGAGAGTGCATGGATGATTTCCTGTGAGGTATCTAGTAACTGTTTTATATTTTTAGCTTTTTCGTTGTTGATAGCAGCTTGTTCAAATAATAGTTTGAGCTGTGTATTGACCAACACCCTCTTATGGTCATACCTTTCAACCAAAATCTCCCATGCCCGCTGATAGTTTCCACTATCAATTGGTAAGTGTTGTAGTAACCGCTCAACTTCTCCTCTGACACGTGATTTTAAATAATGTAGTTTTTGTACATCTGAAAGCGACTTATTTTCATGAATTAAAGAGACGAATAAATCCCGAAATGGTCTCCAGCACTCATAACCCCCTGAAAATGATGGTAACGTAATTTTTGGAAGACGAAACTCCGGTTGTCCTTTCTCCTTATGTTCTATATCTCGTGAAGACTCTGATCCTTTCGATGTATTCGCACCTATAACCAGTTTAATTTTATCCTGAGCCCCAAGGATTTTCGTCTTGTACTCAAGGTACGTATCTAAGATTTTTTCATAAATTGCATTAAATTCATCTGCTTTCAACCCCTCTTCTAAATTCCCTTCAGTTAAAATTTCTACCTGGTACTTCTGGGCTAGCTGTTTATGTTCCTCCAGTATATCTAAGCGGTTTTTTAAATAATTTGGGTCCGCTAAACGCTCCTTATTGGACTTTTTATAATTTTCGAAATCTTTGTAACTTACTAGCCATTTTAAGAATACTTATGTATTTATACTACAGCCCAATATTAAAATAAATAAAAGCACAGGACACAGGTTAAAAGACTCACCTGAAATTCGACTCGACTCTTGTGGTGTTGCTGCCTGTTTAAAGGACTTGATGACCGGCTCTCGAATGTGTTTTCCGTTCTTGTCGATACAGGAATTGATGCTGGGGCTGATGCAGGTGTTGATACAGGTGCTGATGCAGGTGTTGACACAGGTGCTGATGCAGGTGTTGATGCAGGTATTGGTACAGGTGTTGATGCAGGTATTGGTTTGACTTTTCTTCCGGTGATGTGGTGAGTAAAATGAAGTAAAAAATCTTATTTTACTTCGTGTAAAATAAAATCTTATATTACTTCGTGATGTGTTTAAACAAAAACAAATGCAAAAACTTTTAAATTTATGTTTTATTAAAATTAACGTTCAATTGTGTCCAGAACGGCTCTCGAAGGACCAAAATGTACGGTTTCCGTACCGTGTTGTGTTGCGGATTTAAAAAAAGACTGTTTTTAATTCTGTTAGACTGTTTTTAATGCGTTATAAATGGTTAATGAATTTATTACAGGTTTTGTTTACATTTATATATTTCGTTTGACAATTGTTTTAACATTTTCTTAAAGCTGAACATTATGACAGGTTAGACGTTTAATAATTCACAATTGTAATTTTGTTTTAGTACAACATAATTGAAAAAAAAAGGGAATTGAAATTTGAAAACCAAACAGAAGGTCTTTGAGGTGAATGTTAATTCACTGATTAGGATCGAACGAACAGCCACGATGTTTAAATTGCTACAAGACCAAACTCCTGAGTACAATAATTATATTACCAGAAGAAGAAACTGGCCCAGATACAAACGTGGAGGCGGTGCGGCGATCTTCATTAAAGAAGGTATAAAATTTCACAGAGTGTACAAGGGCGTGTTGCGCAGGTTCCAGGTGTTGGAGGCAGTCGTCGTTTACATCCCGCTCCGCAGTGGAAAACGGCTGTACTTGGCCTCTGTTTAGGGACCCGAGGCTTCACAATCCA
Organism: Volucella bombylans; assembly: GCA_949129095.1. Taxonomy (NCBI): domain Eukaryota; kingdom Metazoa; phylum Arthropoda; class Insecta; order Diptera; family Syrphidae; genus Volucella; species Volucella bombylans. The sequence goes on along the minus strand of CASBSA010000256.1, from coordinate 52,157 downwards.
CCCTATTCATTACAGAGCTCGACACGCTTTTTCGACTTGTGAGGTTGGAATCGGGGGAGAATTATTTTATAATCGGCGGGGATTTCAACGCTAGACACAGAGATTGGGGAAATAATTTGCCAAATACTAGAGAAAACCTACTACTTGATTGGTGGAGTCAGCACGATGTCATGTACAGACTCGGTCTTAAAGAGACGGATAACCCGTCGTTTCCCAGAGGCGGGTTTTATTTGGATTTACTGCTGTACGACGAACGCCTACGACTGAGAGGTACGAATTTACAAACGCTAAACTGTCTGCACACATTCGCGTATGACAGTGACCATTGCGGTTTTAGTACCGAAATTACAGTTCCCAACGAAATTGCGGAATTGGAGGAGTTTGTCCAAAGATATTCTTACAACTACAGTAAAACTCGACGGACACGCTTCTCCGCAACCTTTAAAAGAGCGCTCTCCTCGAACACGCCCCACCCACCATCCAATAGGAATTTGTCAAACGAGGAGATCGACAATTACCTAAAGGAAATGGACGAAAACAATTAAACAAACTATGGACACTACAATACCGCGGTATCGACGTACTACTAACGAAGACCTGTTCCACAATCCTACTATTGACGCACTGCACCGACAAAAAAGTAGACCTCTGACAAGACTTAAAGACTTGTAGAGACGGTTAACTGACCGAGAAGGAGATTAGGACACTGAAGTCGTCGATTAAAAATGTGCAAACGTTAATAAAAGAGAATTACAGAATTTCTGTAAGTTTGTATTGGAACAACAAGGTTCGGGCTATAAACACCAGCAACCCGAATATGTTCCCGCAAATAAATAAACTATTTCGGAGAAAAAATCAAAACGACCTTCAGTGTCTTAGAATAGCCCGGACAACAGACAACGTACGATTACTGACAATAGCAGGTATTGATCCAAATGAAGCCGCTGACGATGACGACTCCGTTGTGATCGAGGATCCGCAGGAGAAGGTTAAGACCATAGAGGCGACTTTCCAGGAAGTATACAAGGCCATTGATATCATTGGCCCTAATTATGACCTGAACAATTGCGTCTTGGTGCACAACTGCTACATTCGAAATGAAATAGAGAATTGGCGATCCGAAGGCTCTGGTTTCACCCGGTTTAGCTACGAAAATATGGCAAATAATGTCATTGCCAGAGAGTGTGACCTACCCCCGTTCATTTCGAGGGAAGAACTCCATGAGATCTTCGACACAATCAGAGTTAAGAAATCAGTGAGGACCGATTGTATTCCGAACATCGTGCTTCTATATTTCATCTAGAAGCCGTGGACATCTACACCACCCTGTTTAATAATGCAATGAATAATGCACATTATCCAGCGCATTGGAAAACGGCGGTGGTTCAACCTATCCCCAATCCGGCGAATCTCCGGTCGATAAGTCTCCTTCCGAATATCAGTGAGGTTTATGAAAAAGTAATCAATAGAGCTCTGTCTAGGTGGGTTGAGGACAAACATATAGTTCCGGATAATCAATTCGGTTTTAAGGCGGGACATGATATCTCACATGCCGCGTCCAAACTGGTGTCCGATATCCAATGGAATAAAGGCAAAAAACAATGTACTGGTGCCTGCCTTGTTGACCTGGAGAAGGCCTTAGACACCGTATGGTTAGAGGGACTTTTCTATAAGCTGACTAGCCTGGGGATCAGTAAGCCACTCTTGTACATTCTTTATAATATGCTAACCAACAGACAGCTCATCGTGAAAAATGGTGATGTGACTTCTGTTGAAATATTTCAAATCAAAAATTTTCTTCAGCAATGCGCGGTCAATTCGCCAATCCTATTTAACATTTATACGAGCTCTTGATAGTCTCACTGCCCCATACTATTGCGTACGCAGACGATTTGGTAACGTATAGATCAGGTCCAAAAATCAAAGTTATTAATACTCTCTTGCAGAGTGACTTCGATAAGATAAGACGATTTTGCGATGACTGGAAGTTGAAAATCAACTTTCAAAAGTCGGAAACCATTCTCTTTGAGAGCCTCTAGGGATACCAGAAAAAATTGGCGAAAGTTCTCGATCATTGGACAACACGGATAATCTCCTTCCTGTCGAAATGTAGTCAGATACCTTGGGATCTGGCTAGAGCGGTTTCTGTATTTTGACAAAATTGTAGATGCTGCTCTAGCCAGAGCTAAAGGTGCTTTTGCCCTTACAAAGAGACTGTTTTGTAGCAGCCAACTCGATGCGAGGGTAAAGGTAATCTGCTACATGGCCATTATCAGGCCCATTCTGGTATTTGGTTGTCTCGTGTGGTTCAATGTACGAGCAAGCTTAATGGCAAAGATTCGGGTGTTTGAGAGGGCTTGCCTTAGGGCTTGTCTTCGCTTGTACAGAACACCAGAGTCGGAGTACAAGAAATTTTATCCTAATGAGGTCCTTTACAAGGGGGCGAACCTAATACGAGTGGACAACTTCGTATTTATGCTGACTCGAAGGCACATTGCAAGAGCAATGACCTCGACGAATAACCTGATATCTCGTTCTTACTACCCCAATTGCCTTTACCACGAGAGTGTGCGCTCTGACGGCTTTGTTCCGGAAACATTCCTCTGCCTGGATCAGATAGTTTTGATTCAGGATAGTTCAGCGGTGCCGTTAGTCTTCCATGTCGCTCGGACAGCTAGGGACAGGCGACTCAGCTACATTAGAGACGTCGCACACGGCAGTGTGGATCGCCTCAGGTTCAATAGGGCGGTGGGGAATCGCGATAAGAGGGATGTCGTTCGGCAGCACCAGCATTTCTGGTGGTTGAATGATGGGGAAGATGTTTCGTCGTCGTTTCCGTCAATTACGGGCCAGCCTCACTAAGGAGGCAGAGCTGACCAATTTATTTGCTCTGTGAATAGCGGTTGTTAGCTTACATAGGTTTAGGTTAGCATTTAAGAAACATATACATATATCAGTGTATACAAAGGTGTATACTGATATATGTATATGATTGTGTATAATGTCTATGTATGTTTATATGTGCATTGTACATTTAGGTTAGGTATATAAAGTCGAAAGACATAGTTATAAGAATTTAAGGTAGCTTAAAGCGTCTGTGTGGGGCCAGTAAGTTAGCATAAGGTTGTTAAGTAATTGTAAGCTAGCATTTAAGCATTTTTTGTTAGAATGTAAGAGTTAGTGTTAGGAAAATAAAATGCATTTAAAACTGAAACTGAAAACCCATTTGAGTGATGAGTTATTTAAAAAAAAGATCGACAAGTAAACATACCGTTTGCACTTTTGCCGCAAAATCTAGTGCATCGTTAGACTTGTTACAAAATTTTGGGAAACGGAAGGGCGTGATAATCCTGTCAAGTCTAATAGTGCTGAAAAACATGACTGCGAGCTGTTGTTACCGATCTTAAAACCTCTTCTGCATGATTTGAAGGTCCAGCTTTTCTTAAATTAAAAAAAAAGTACTATAAGTACACTCTGCCAGAATTTTTACCTGAACAATTCAAAACTACAATAGTACTGACCGTTACTCATAATCCAAACATTTTAAGTGGCATAAATCATAGAAATTCATTCTACACTCTACAGAAAATATTTTCATCTTATTGTGGATCTATAAAATATGCTCAAATTCCAAAATTTTTACGGAGGAGTGATATGCTTTCAATGACACAACTGAAGGAAGGCTCTCATTTAATCATGCTGTATGCTCAACAAATGACCTTCCCAGAATATTACAATGCTTTGCATATGAACATTAGTGTGAGTATCCAATCAAGTTTATTAACATTAACTCCGTACTTCGAACAAAAATGTAAATTGATGCATGTTGGAGGAAGATTAGCAAACTCCAAAGTTTTACCGGATGCTGAAAATCAAATATTGTTGCCAAAGAACAATGTTGTTACAATTTTACTCCTAACATAAGTATTTGCAAGCTTCTCATAGGGCGCTCATATCGATTTTTCGACAGCAATACTTAAGTGTAGGAAGAGAAGCCAAAACAGTGATAAGTAATGGGTCAGCAGATGTGTTAAATCAAAGCCAATATCAATTGAGAGCTTATAGCAAACAAACCAAAGGACAGAGTTATACCATCTAGGTCTTTTTACAACACCGGAGTTGACTTTGCTATAAAGTTAGAGGCCCGTATATAAGTCCCGCTCAAGATCTAAATAGGCAATTTTTATGTGTTTCTCAACCAAGGCAGTATATACAGGAATTGTAATGGACCTAACATCTGAAATATTTAGCAATTCTATCAAGGGGTTCATAGGCAGAAGGGGATTGTGTCTCATTATTTTCTGTGATAACGGTACGAACTTCATTGGGTCAAAAAAAAATCAATGCACCGATTCAATCATCATTCAGAGGCAGCTCTGAAATCGGCAAAATGATAAATGAAAGCGAAGCTTCACTGACTTAGGAGGAAATAACGACATGCTTTTGACCCCACTTTTGACCACCTGGTCATTTTTTATAGGAGCACCACTTTTAACAAATTCCTGCACCTGATGTCAACAACAAGCATATAAATAACCTCAACAAATATCGACAAATCCAACACGTGTAAAAATCCTTTGGGAAAAGGTAGTCTAGTGAGTATTTGCATCTCTACAACAACTAAGTATTGTAAGTGGAAAACTCAATTACAAAACCTAACTCCAAACACTTTTGTTTCATAGAAGGAAGCTAGCTTCCCACCGACTAAGTGGAAGTTGGGAAGTGTAGTTGAGTTTATAAAGGGCAAAGATGAATTAGTTCGTGTGACCAACTTCAGTACCCAAGGAGGTATTCTTCAACGCGCTATACACAACCTGTGAAATTTGCCGACAGAAAAGATATTTTCCTCAACAAACCGACCAAGAGAATAATAACTTGAATATAAAGGACTAGGTGACACCTACCACCGAAAAATTTCGGCATAGACTCCGAAGATCTCTGATCGACATTCAAGATCAGATAACTTGGTAAATCAACATCCATTTCATTTCATAAATCTTATTAAAAAACAAAGCTCTATTTCAGATTCGACTTTAAACTTCGTCAAGCGAAATACGAGGGACAGTCACCAGCAGTTATGGGGCTAATTAATTATTCTGAGTTCAAAGTAATTTTATTATCACAAAGTATTTAAAGTATTTAAGTAATTGAAGTCAAAATTTAAATTTGGGCAATAACATTCCGCCTCCCGTAAGTCGCTTTACATATGAGACTCATGAACTATGTCGAGTCTCGTTACTTTCGATGCTGGTATCCTCAGGCCGTGATCTTGACTTCTGCGCAAAGGACCTGAGTATCAGGTAATGGAAAAAGCTTTACTACTTTACCACGCTTGCAATCACCTCTGCTTTCATTGCCATCATATATAATAACGTAGTCTCCACTTGCAGCGGATTAATCTTTGTATGCCACTTAGTTCAAAGCGTAAGAGTAGAAATATATTCCAATACCCACCTTCTCCAAAACGTTTGTTTTAGTTGCTGAAACAGAGGGAGCGCTGGCCGTTGTGTTGGTGCATTCTCTGAAACCTGGTTGAATGCTTTCGGGTGTTGATGCGGCGTACAATCGCTCATTTAGATAAAAGTGCTTTAATAATTCAATTTTCGGTTGGGTCTATACGAGTAATGCAAAATTTTTAAATTCACTCTATTAATGCGGCAATGGCGATACTGAAGACGTTAGTGATGGCGACATTGCTTGTTCACAATGTAACTGTTTCGCTTGGCTTCTTGTTACTCGGCTATGCATTTTACTAAATTGCTGGTTTTCCAAAATCTCACCAATTAAAAATAAAAATTATGATTAGATGGTCCTTTTCTGACACACTCTAAAAAAAAAAAAAAAAAAATTCAAAGAGTGCGTTCAACGAGTTCTCATTGAATGTACTCGTAGTTTAACAAATAATTCGAGAAAAATTAATTATTTTGAATTCAAAGTAATGTAATTATCGCAAAGTATTTAAAGTATTTAAGTAGATGATGTAAGAATTTAAATTTGGGTTGCAAAAATATCACAGCCCTATTTACCAGTGACTCTTGTAAAAGACAAATACTTCGGGCTTACAGAAATAGAGTTATTATCTTGAAAGGCAGGTTCAGCAAGAAATTAGCTTCGTACACAGCTGCTTCCAACTGAAGCAGATTGGCCTTGTGTAATGAGCTGACATCTGGAATGTCATTATAAATGAGCGTGGGGATGGAGGATGAGGTAGAATTTCTAATATTTTTGACGAACGACCAAAAATTCTTACTACCTTTAGGGCATTGTAGTATGTTTTGTCCCACTTTTTGATCGTATTGGAATTTCACATGCTTAAGAAAGACGTTGCAGTTATTCCTGGCTGCGTATTGGCAAACTATATGTCAGCACAGATACCCATAGTCTGTGCTGAAATATTTCCTGCTCACCAAGTTTACTATCATTGTAGAGCAAACTGTATAGTATGCTACCACAGAGTGATCTGACGCAAATGAAGCAAGCTATTCGCTGTTTTTCAGACTGTTCTGTGGCCATAGAGTTTGTCTTAAAAATTGGAATTAAATAATGTTTTGTAATGGATTTCAATTTAAATTCTTTTAATTAAATTTTTCAAATTCATATTAACTTGAGGTTTTTTGATATATGTATAAACGTAAACATACTCGTATTTTTAAGTACATATGTGACATCAACAATATTAAATGAAAAAGAAATGGACATGAAATAAAGAAGCGAATGATAATATTACAAAATATGCTTAATGTTTTTTGGCGTTCGGTTGATTTGAGTTGACATTTTTTTCCTCGAAGTGCTTGAAGCCTCTCTTCCGCTTTTTATACTGCATTTTCCCCACTTACGTCTCGGTCTTTTTTCCTCCTTGCTATTGATGTTGGTTGCACACAAATTTAACACACTTAACTCTGTTCGCCGCAAAACTTCGTGCTTGTTCTATGTTTTGTATGTTGTTACAAATTTTATTTAGTCGTTTAGCAAGCATTATATTGGAAACTGACTTGTCTGTTTCCAAAATATCAGCTAAACTCATCAACTTCCAGCTTTATTTTATCTTGATGAAATTTCAGAATGAATAATATGCACATTGAACAAAATTGTGAGTGATTCTGGTGATAAAATGTAATCTTGATTTTCAGTCTTATCTTTAAATAGTTAGTTTTCACTTATCTCATCACTGTTTAGCTCAATATTTGAAAAAAAAATCTTCAGATGGTACATCACCTAATGCAAGTAAAGCAAATTCCTTTTTATCATTTGAATTGATGGGAGGAGAGGTTTTGAAAATAATCTTTAATTTGCACTCTAAAAAACACAAATGCTTGCAGTATTTTCCACATTTTCCTTCAGGACATTCACATCATGCAATGCCGGTTAAAACAGAGTATTCTTTATTATTGTCACATTCAAATTGAACTTTGTATTCGTTTTCATTTACTGTACAAAATTCCGTAATGTCTGCTGTTTTCTTTAGGTATTTCATATACACAATATCCGTTCTGCGTCTTGAATGTGCAAACTCTAGTAAGTGAAGTTGATGATATGTTTCAAAATGTTTTGTTATAAATTTAACGAGTGCACAACAATTAAAAACGTTTGACCTTTGTAATACTACGACTTTAAAAATACGAATTGAACTTTCGATGTAATTATTGGTATTGTTGCCTCTTGTCAGCAAATTAACTGTAACAGAGGCACCCTTCAGATCTTCTAGACCACAAGTAACTCATGTATTCAGCCAGCATTAGGTTTTTTGTTTCAGAACAAACCGAACATAAGTTTATGTAGTTCTCTATGGCTTTTTCCGAATCTTCTGAATATAGAACGGCTTGAAAAGCTTTCATTATTTGTTTTTTGGCTTTTTTTCCCTACATTATGTCCAGAAAGCCAGAGCCACCGCCGTACAGCTTGGCCAACATGAAAGTGGCAAAGCAACAAACATGATCGTGGAAACAGGCATTTAAGAACATTCCGCTCGGAATCACTGTCATCGTTCATTATAACAGATGGTTGAAATCATGTATGTGTATCTTTTTTCAATGCGTTTTTTATAGCAGTAAAGGCAAGAGTGTAGTTAGCATCAGTCTCCGCTGTGTGAAATACACAAGCTAATGGGGAAGCACCGAATTTTATTGCACAAAATTGAATGTTACACGTGTACAAGTCTGATCACATGATCCACTGGAGTCTATACAGATCATTTCATCAGAATATCCATTCTGAAATAATATTTTCATAATCGGTGTTATTTAAACAAGTATCATGGGATCTTCTTAAATTACAAGAAGAACTCCTTTTTCAGACAATATGGGTATTCTTTCTTTTAATGCACTCAAGACATCAGAATGGGATCATCTTCCTAAAATATTTTTACGCCATATATCGTAAAAATGTCTCACTGTTCGATAAGTCGGATTTTTTTGTGCGTTTGCAATTATTTGCGAATATTTTTCATCTAACTGTAACAAATTTACCTCATGGTAGTTCTTGGCCACTGTTGGCGTCATTCCTGCTCGAAGTATTCATTACATGTTTCTCCTATATTATTATCACAACGCAGGTTAGTTTAGTTTTAGTTTTCAATGCATTTTATTTTCTTAATCATTAGCTCTTACATACTAACAAAAAATTCTTAAATGCTACGAGCTTAAAATTACTTAACAATCTTATACTAACTTACTGGCCCCACACAGGCACTCTAAGCTACTCCAAATTCTTATAACTATGTCTTTCGACTTTATTTACATATTCTTTAGGGTATTTATTTTCTATACTTAAAGCTAAGAAAAAAAGTTGGTAACAAAAGTTTAGCATATGGACATCATTTTTTATTTTTTATAAAAACTTAATATCTAACTTAAAATACACACATACACACACATACACATTATACACATTTATATACATATACCTTTGTATATACCAATGTATATACCAATGTATGTATATATTTCTTAAATGCTAACCTAAACCTATGCAAGCTGGCCAACGCTATTAACAGAGAAAACAGATTGGTCAGCTCTGCCTCATTAGTGAGGCTGGTCCGGAATTGACGGAAACGACGACGAGACATCTTCTCCATCATTCAACCACCAGAAATGCTGCTGCTGCCGAACGATATCCCTCTTATCGCGATTCCCCACCGCCCTACTGAACCTGAGACGATCCAAACTGCCGTGTGCGACGTCTCTGTTGTAGTTGAGTCGCCTGTCCCCAGCTGTCCGAGCGACATGGAAGATTAACGGTACCGCTGAACTATCCTGCATCAACCCTATCTGATCAAGGTAGAGGAATGCTTCCGGTGTAACGAAGCCGTCAGAGCGCACACTCTCGTGGTAAAGGCACGAGTAATTGGGGTAGTAAGCCCCAGATATCAGGTTATTCGTCAAGGTCATTGCTCTTGCAATGTGCCTTCGAGTCAGCTTAATTACGAAGTTGTCCACTCGTATTAGGTTCGCCCTGTTGCAAATAACCTCATTAGAATAACATTTCTTGTACTCCGACTCTGGTATTCTGTAGAAGCGAAGACAAGCTCTAAGGCAAGCCCTCTCAAATCACAACGCAGGTACTTATAAGCAGATGCCCCGTATATTTTATGAGAGTGAGGAAAATTAATTGACAACATTCAAACCTTGTTTTAACAAAATATTAATTATTAATTATTAAATTTTTTAATTGTTTTTCTACTAATTTTCTTGTATTTGAAATCAATAGTGGCATTACAGTCCAAATTTCTTGAATGTTCTTTGAGTTTTGGAAATTTTTATTGAATGATGAATGTTGGCATCCATATTGCTTGAGGCAATACGCTTTACTCTCCAGTTGGTGTATAAAAACGTAGAGAATTGTTGTAAAAACCATTTACATTGTTCTTATGGAGAATCACTTGTAGCGAGTTTGCACTGGATTTTTGCCACAAAATTTGTACTTTCTTTAACATTGTATCTGGACACACTTTTAACACATTTTCGTATGTCTATAGTTTATCCAACGTATTGCCACAACTCAAAAAGCCAATGCTTCATTTACAATTGAAAAAACCAACCGTTTAGCTGAACACTGAACGCTGGATACGTGAAAATCACCCGAATCTTACTGAAGTGTCTGTAATAACAGGTACTTTGCTCTTAGCTTTTTGAGCAAAATGTATAACAACTTAGACAATACAGCGTTTGCTCTCACACAATATATATTCTGCTCTACATTTATATGAGCACTTTGTTGTATGTGTAGAGCACCCGCTGTCTGTACTGATATACAGTTTGGCAATGCGCTTCCCGGCTCGTTTAAACTTCTTTCGGTTTTCCTCTGTAAGGTTGGTCTTGAAGGACCGAAAAAATATTTCTCTGACCTTCTTTACAGCTTGAGTCATACTATGCCTTTTCTTTTGGCTTGATACTCTTCATCCAATGAGGGATAAAGGTTTCCTTCCCAAAGCGAATAGTGTTTGTGATCATATCAAGAGCGTCATCCATGTCGTTATCGAGGAAACATAACGAACAATTAAAATTCCTAAAGAATATGTTAAGACCGCTCCAGTTGGCTTTCTGTCAATAAAATAAAATATTTAAAATTTAACCTTTGTGTTTTTTATATATTGTTATAGACATATAACTCGCACTGTTATTTTTTTTACCAGGGTTTTTTTTTTCCTCCACGCGAGGAGCGAATTTCACAAGTACACTTGTCGATAGTCAGCGCGGCACTGTCCCTCGCACTGAGTTGGTGGTGGTATAATACCGGAATACCATACCTACCCTTCACTAACCCCTTCACGTCAACATACAGAAATGCTTCAGGCTGGTTAAAGCCAGATCGGAGTGTGCTCTTGTTTTACCTTTCATTAAGATAATAAGCCCCGAAGATCAGGCCATTATGGTGCCTTCGAATCACCTTAATTAGGAAATTGTCAATTGCAATATCGTAAAGAACCATGTTGGGATAATATTTGCTGTACTCCGACTCTGATGTTCTATACAGACCGAGACAGCTTCTAAGACACTACCCCTCAAACACCTGAATCGTTTCTATATACGAGTAGTACGACGCACATATTGAACTACACTGGACTATTTGCTGGCCTATTTTGCCTGATTAGAGCCACATAACATATGACCTTTACCAAATAGTCAGGTTGATTGCGCCATGAAAGAGTCAAAATATAGATACTTATCGTACCTACGCGTCTTGCTGCCAATGACTGCCATGCTGTCCAATGGTGGCCAAATTTTGAAAATTTTTTCTGGTATCCCCACAGGCCCATCCGAATATATAACTCTGCAATACTGTTTTCGACTTTTCAAAAATTGCTTTTCAATTTTCAATCGTCCCAATACGAAGTTACATTACAGAAGAGAATTGATGACCTAGTCGAGAACGATTAGGGTCGTACTGTTTACAATATCACCGTAACTACTTCATTTATTCCAAGTGCCAAACTTAACAAATGAATCGCGACTCGCAATATAACCATGGAATCTGCCGCTCCAACAGAGGTAAGAATTATTGATGGAAATAAATTTTTTAATCTTAGAAAAACGTTTGAAGGCATTATAAGCTAATCAGAAGCAAGCAGAAAACAAGGGTCTATGATTATTACCACTACAGTTCGACGCATTTGCTGCTAAATGAAAAATAGTAAAAACAATAAAAATTACATCTTCAACGTTGATGTTGTCTGTTGAGAGTAGTTCTTATTTTAATAACTAAACTCATCAATGAGCCGTTTCCTAAAGGTTTCATTAAAGAGCTTGTGAAGAGTTTTCCATTGGCACCAAGATTTGTTATTCAATATCTACAACACTTCATGTTCTTCAAGTATTTTTGAAAATATTTTAATCGATGTTCAGTTAGAATTGCACATTTTCTCATAAAATCATATTTTAAACATCCATGTGATTTAAGATTTTTTGCACGTATCCTTCAATTATATATGTTCTATTTGGTGATTTAGTTTATGCTATTTTGTGTCTCTTCCAATTTTCTTCTGACCTACTTCGATCTCAAATATTTTGTTAAAGCGATTGTATCCCAAGCGTCCAAGTTAAATTCGCTAATTTTCTGCCATTATTTGAACCAGAGATTTTCTTTCTATTTCCATGTAATATTAAGATGCGCGTGCGTTGCATAAGATAAATGCAGGGCATTAGGCACCCATTACATCCCCAAACAAAACTCGCGTGAATTGTTCACTTCTGTTAAATTCATTCCATTTTGTCAGTCTTTGGAGCTTATTTTCGAATAGATTTTCTGTTTTTATATTTTTTTACAGTAGAAGCTTACTATATCTATTATTACCTTAAATTTCATTTCATATACCCTTAAAATTTCAAACCGAAATTGTTATACGTATACATATAGATATATATTCGAAACCGGTGCGCCGTGCTACACAAACGCACACAAACTAGCACTTTCGCAGGAAGTACAAAATCTCCTGAAAACCGTTTTTAAAGTTTCTCGGAGGTCGATTTGCTAGAAAGTTGCGTTGGAAGAAATAGCCATAACAACAACGAGAGGTTAAACAACGTCATTTGGTCTCGCTGTCCCACGCACACTTTCTGTTCCAAAAGTAAATTGAAAATGGCAATCATGCATCTCATCTCAGTTTTTGGACGTGGACGCAAGCACATTCGTCCGACAAAAAAAAAATTATTTTAAGTAACCTACTTTTTGCACATACGAGTATGTATTTACGAGTAATACAAAAAAGAATCCCCTAAATAATAAAGTTGGTTGGAAACAAGTTTATTGAAATTTATGCTTTTTTGACCAAAAAAATAAGAACAGACCCTTCACGAAATGTCACTCAAAATTCTTCTTTTTCTTCTTTGCTGTATCCAACTGCATTTTGGAGGACACATCTAAATTGAAAATTATTTAATTTGGTCTGCCCTATTACGTTGCGTGTTTCGGTAGCTTGCATACAAAGTGTATGGCTATGAGCGAATTTTGACAGAAACGCTACGCAAACTCATTTATTTAATTTAATGTCAATGTTATTCCCAGGTATTGATACTTTGCAACCATTTCAATTTCGTCGTCACCAAGTCTGCGCCATTTCTCTGCGCTAGCCCTTTTGCAAATTGATCCTAAGATTTCATATTTTCCAGTATTCATCCAGTCTGTCTATCATTTTTTGAAGAGTTAGCAGATGAAAAACTAACAAAAAAAATAATATCTTATGCATATTTTAAGACTCTCAAAAGAACGTCATCAATGTACAAGCCGCCTCCCAAAAAACTAAAAGTCATGAAAGTCGTTTAAGAAAAGAATGCAACTTTGCTTTACGAGTACACCCATATTCCAATCTAAATCTTCTGAAATCTCCTTGCCGTTCCACACTGTCACTTTAGTATTAGTGTACTAGTCTTTTTTTCCTAAATTAATTTATCTGATATTTAATGTAAATACAAATGTACCAATGTAAATTAAGTTTATTGTAACGAGATTATTGTGATAAAATAGTTCGAAACTGAACAAGCCAATTTTCGTCTATAAGCGCAATGTGTAATGCGGAGCCGTCCGGGTAATATACTGCATTTTACCTGATCTCAGAGTTCAAATGTGTTATCAACAATTTTTGTCACATGATAGCTTTTCCCAGTGCTAGTGATTATACATATTTCATAAACTTAGTCCTAATTTAGACAGCAAGAGAAAACTAAATGATTTTTTTGAATATCATGGTGTTTTAACCCTTCAAAAGAAAGCTTTCCAGAAGCTACAATGTTTGATTGTTAAGATACAATAAATAAATCAGAAAGCGAAGCGTATGCAAAAATAAGCAATTCTCTCACCAGTAGTGTCCATATTCCTATAGTTGTGAAACATATGAACAACGAACGTAAATAAAACAAACAAATGGAACCAATTATGAAAAAGCTAATTGTATAGAACAAACAATATAAAGCAATTCGAATAGGAGGATAAATGGTAATAGAGTTGAACGGAATGGTGAAGTATAGGAAAATATTGGACAGAATAACATGGTAGATGAACATCTCCTGTTTCCCTGTACTAAATATGTTAAGTATATATGGACGTATGCTTAATTCATTGTTGAAATAACCTTAAATTATTTTCTTAAGAATTTCAACGTTGATGCTTTCAATTGTCAATTACAAAAAAATCATGAACACTTCGCTTATTGTTTTAAAGTTTTGTCTGGTGTTTGGATTTCCAAAATATATTAATTGCATTTCCGACAAGGAAACATTGAGTAAATGTTGCAATTTTTCACAACTAAATTTTTTCTTATCATACCAATGCATGCATTTTAAATGAGATAAAAAATCTTATGTAAAAAACCAGTTTTATTTTGTATGAAAAATATCTGCAAGTATTTTCTTTTACACGCAAAGTTATTCCCAACCTATTACTGCCTCTATTATGTCAACAGAATATGAGATTCATTTTGTTATGTTATGCTTCTTGCATCTGCCTTCCTTCATATTTCCAACATTAAGGCTAGGGGCGTAACTTTAAATTGTCAAGAAGGAAAAGTTTTATAGATAGAAAATTTCTGCATAGGATATTAACCAAGAAACTTTGTTTGAATACCCGAAGCGACAAGATAATGCATGGTCTTGCATTGCGCTAAAAATGTGACTGTTGTTGCAGTTGCTTTAGTATTATGAGAAACATTCAACGAAGATTTGAATTTGAATTTGGTTCCAAGAAGGGAGAATACATCGTTTAAGAATTTCTAGGATACTATAATGCGTTCTTATATACAAACATTAATATAGCAGATTTTCAATTATACGGTTCGTAAATTCGCAAACTTTTAACGCAATAATGGTTTCGACATATTAATTCATTTCCATTTAATGTTCTTTACCTATTTGAACACGAAATTCTAAATACTAGAAAATATTTTTATCAGTACAATATAAGCCTAACATTCGTATTTAGAGGTACTCATATATCGAGTTATGTAAATAAGTATATAAAGACTTTTCTAGATCAAACCCGCCAGATTTTAAGGAATGACCGATTTCGGTGAAACAAGAAAAAAATGGTGAGATTGGTAATCTATCCCCTTGAACTGAGAGCCACAATTGCCAACCAAATCAACAAGGTGCAAGTATTCATATCGAGTTTAACCGCTATTTATTTGCAGTGCGTTTCTGAGCTCGAGTATCCGATGACAAAAGGCAACGTCAACCAACGGGAAGGTGGTTTATCATTGGGTGCTTGAGCACAGTGGAAGTAGCAAAAGATTACAAAGGTCAACTGAGTAAAAAAGTTAATTATATTGCACAATACCAGTAAGTAGGCGACGCAATTCTAGGCTACCTTCCATTTCTGACTAGAGATCAATGATACTTTATGATGAGGAGTGGGAGTAGAAAAAGCGTAATATATTGTAAGAAAATGTTGCAAAGAGCAACGATAAATATAGAGAAGAAAAAGAAATAAGTGCTCAAAAACGAACGATTTTTTGCACGTCAGACTCTCGAACACGGTATGTTAAAAGTTTTAATGTTTCTTAATGTAAAGTCTCTCTTTGTTAGTCTCTAATGCATATTTCTTCTTTTCTTGAATTTCTATCATATCAAACCATGTATTAATTTAATATTCTCTTATACTGGATTAGCTTTGGAATATTCTAATATATACTCATACACTCTTATACCATACACATGTTTAATACTTTTAACTGAATTCTACATACCACTTAATTTAATACTAGGAGTTGCTTTTGTTTCCTCTTCAAGGACAGTCGTTAAATAAAGAACATATAATTTCTCATACAAATAGTCTTTCTATTCAAAGTCGATCGGTGTTTCCTTTTTTAAGATTTTCCACATGGTGCCGAAACCCGGGAGAAAGGCGACAAAGATACCGAAATATATGTATATTTAAATCGATAAAATTTAAAGTTGATAAAGGTTATTCTTCAATTTGTGAAATACTAACGGAATTATAATGGAGTTTTCCGCTTGTGCAGCCTACAGAGGCCAAGTAACGAAGATCGTTAAGTCCGCGAGTGAATTTCTTGAATCGGAAGAATCTCAGCCAACCATCGAAGAAAAATTCGATGATATTGAGGTGGAACTGATGATATATGTTCAACGCCTGACTGCAGCTCATGAGAGTCTTTTAACCATCAATAAGGAAATTGTTGATCAAAAGCTTATAAAAGTCGACGACATGGAAAGGGAGCTGGAAAAGGTTGCTGATTATCAAGATGTGGCTATAGGTATGATTGCACGTTTAAATTCTCGTCTTTGCAAGCTCCGAAAGAAACAGAATCCGAAGGTAACGAACGTGAATACATCATTTGGCAATACGCGCACTGTCCCATTAAACTTCCTACATTGCCTCTAAGAAAATTCGATGGCAATTTCCAAGAATGTCTCCCCTTTTGGGAACAGTTTCGGGCAACAGTACACGAAAATACGAATTTAGCGCCAACAGACAAATTCAGTTATTTGGAGTCTTTGTTGGTTGGGAACGCAAAAAAAGTTATTGCAGGATTTACGGCTTCTGAAATGTGTTACGATGCAGCTATCTCCCTTCTACAAGAGCAATATGGTGATACAGAGCGGCTCATTGACAAGCAAATGCAACAGCTTATCTCCCTTCGACCTATACATTCGAAGACAGATGTTACAGGTTTGCGCAATCTGTACAATTCCATTACAACCTGCAGTCGCACTCTTACATCGTTGCACATACCACCCAGCCAATACTTCGTAATGTTGAAATCGATTTTACTCCGTTGTCTACCCACCGATCTTCGTGTGGACTATTTTCGCACAATGGAAGGCGATAATGATTGTTCATGAGCCGAATCAATGCAAAAAAGTATCTCCACTCTTTTTAACAGTGGAGATAAGCAGGTACAGAGCATAATGAAATTTTTAAAGAAAGAAGTGGAATCACTAGAAAGAAGTCGAGTTGTCACAACAAATGTCAAATCCTCTACATCCATTACTGCAATAAGTTTACTTTCGCCGAGCGACAAGGACGAGTGTCTCTTTTGTGCATCTCAGTATTACAGAAAAGAGAGAGGTATTGCGAAAAAACGGACGATGTTTTCGTTGTGGTAAACGTGGACACTCTTCAAAAAAATGTCGCAGTGCAAAGTTTATGTCGTGTAGAAAATGTAAAGGAAAACATATGTCATCGATGTGCGACCCTTCTTTCCATCCAGCCAAAATCCTACCCACTGTAATTTCAGAAACTAGTGTGGCACAAAATGTTTTGGATGTTTGTGCGTATAATTCTTCGTTTCAAAACTCAATCGTCTTTTTGAAGACGGCTCGGGGCATAGCCGTAGCTCCGAGCAACAAAAAAAAACATTTTAATTCGCTTAATAATCGACGGCGGCAGTCAACACTCCTACATTAGGGAGAGTTTGGTTGCTAAACTCAACCTTATTTGCATTGGATACGTCAACATCTCAGTGGTATCATTTGGCAGCAAGGAAAATCTCCATTCAAGCAACTGAAAAAAGTATTAATCTCCATTAAAAGCCAGTTTAGCAACAAAAGCCTAGAACTAGAAGCATTAGTTGTGCCTGACATATGTGTGGACGTATTGTGTGCTCCTGACAGTTCCTGTCCTGTATACCATGGTCTCCAATTAGCTGATTCCAAACATGTCGACATCGAATCAGAGGAAGGACTCAGTATTCTAATTGGTTGCGACTTTTACTGGAGTGTCGTAACCGGAAAGCAGCGAAGAATTTCGCGTGCCTTGATAGCTCTAGAGACAATTCTCGGTTGGACTTTACAAGGACCGCTCTCAGTTTCTGTTAAGAGTAATGATTTAACCAGTAACTCATGTGTTTCTTTCATTCCCAGTACCAATTTGATGCTACCTTCTTTGCACGATGTCGATATAACATCCTTTTGGTCTTTGGAAGCTATTGGAATTCAAAGCGAAAAAGTTGAAAATGAATGCTTGACCGATGAATTAATTAACAAATGCATTACGAAAAACGGCCCCCGATATGAAGCTACATTACCATGGAAAAAACCAGGCATACTTTTAGGCAATAACAGAAATAATGCTGTGAAGAGATTAGATATGCTTACTACCAGATTGTTACGAGTCCCTGAGAAATTTAATGAATACGATGCCGCCATACAACAGTTGATTGCAGACGGAATAGCTGAGCCAGTTCCGAAAGGTAAACCTTCTAATCTTGTATTTTATCTACTGCACAGACCCGTTTACAAGTCTGAAAGCACAACTACGAAGATGAGAATTGTGTTCGATGCTTCGGCTAGTACAGAGGAAGTGGCTTCGCTGAATGATCAGCTATATGTGGGTGCGAACCCGCTGCCGGATATACGAGTATTGAAGGTCCTACTAAATTTTCGACTCGGACGTTTTGGTATTATCGCGGATGTGGAAAAGGCTTTCCTCCAGATTTCTTTAAATGAAAATGACCGTGACAGTCATCGTTTTATTTGGCACTCTTCTTTGAAATCGTCCAGCCAGAACCACGAATATGAAGACTACAGAATGACGAGGGTCACGTTTGGGGTGAAATGTAGTCCCTTTCTTTTAACTGCAACTTTACGACTGCACTTTACTCGCGAAGGAAACCAGTTTGCTCATACATGTGACATATTAAGGAATAGTTTTTATATGGATGACCTGGTAGTGAGTGTCGATACGGAAGAAGAAGGCGAACGAGTCAGCAAAGAAGCCGTGGAGATATTGAAAAACGCTTGCATGAACCTAAGAAAATTCAACTCAAACAGTCCGATCATCAGAAAGTCTTTTGGTTCTAGTGATACACCAGCAATGCAACCAGCAATGTTAGGCCTTAGATGGTTTGTATTGAGTGATGAACTAACTGTGCCTTTAGAATCGGTTGAAAGACTTATCACTTCTAAAGTAAACAAGGGCACTAAACGAACTGTTCTACAAACTATAGCAAGAATTTTTGATCCTTTGGGGATGCTGGGACCTGTGACTGTCAAGATTAAAATCTTATTCCAATCCATTTGGAAGAAAAAATTAATGTGGGATGAAGATCTTACTTCTGATTTGCTGACTGAGTGGGAAACATGTGCACAAAGTATGATGCGTTTAGTAGAGATGACATTTCCGCGATCTGCACTTGGGATTACTACTCCTGGACTACTTCAAATCCACATATTTGCAGACGCCAGCATGAAGGCATATGTGGCCTACGTAAAAAATACGTTAACTTCAGGAGAAAACAACTGTGCGTTTTTATGTGCCAAAAACAGAGTAGCTCCATTAAAACAAGACGGTACCAAATAGCTTACGTTGCCAAAGCTGGAGCTAACTGCCGCCTTAATAGCTTCACGGTTGTGTTCATATCTAAAGAAATATTTAAAGGTCTCCATTCATAGATTTTACCTATGGACGGATTCAAAAATCGCTTTAAGCTGGATTCAAGGGGAATTTAGTCGTTGGAAACCCTTTGTGCAAAGTCGAGTTACGGAAATCCGTAATCATACATCAATTATAGACTGACATCATTGCTCTGGAAAGAAAACCCAGCGGATCTTCTGACAAGAGGTATAACGGCGGAGGCGCTACTCTCTTCTGATTTGTGGGCACATGGACCAGCATGGCTGAAAGATGACAAATATTACAACGATGACAATTCCCCAACGAATCCTGTTAGTACGACAAAGTTGGCGTTATTGATGCCTATCTCTGTTTCTCCTATTTCCTGCCAAAAACCTCTTTTGCCATACGAAAACTACGGAACATGGAAGCGCTTGATCAGAGTTACTGGTTTCGTTTTGAGATTTTTGAGGTTGTGCAAAACGAAAAATCAATTGCCTGCGTATTTATCCTCTGATGAACTCTTTGAAGCCGAAACATATTGGATCAGGTACTTACAACTTGAAATTTGTTTATTGCAGAAAGGCCAACCTGTGCTTTCAACATCTAATCTTGCTCAGTTGCTGCCTTTCCTTGGGGATGATGGAATAATGAGACTGCGTGGTCGGTTACAGTTAGCAGAAGAACCTTCCGAATTGAAGCATCCCATCGTCTTGCCACCAAATAGTCTACTCGTTGATCTTCTTATTGACGAATATCATCAAAATACTCTGCATGGAGGGGTTAATGTGGTGCTGTCACAACTAAGGGAACGGTTTTGGATACTAAAAGGACGACAAGTAGTGAAGAAGAGGATCAAAAAGTGTGTCATC
This sequence comes from Volucella bombylans, assembly GCA_949129095.1. Taxonomy (NCBI): domain Eukaryota; kingdom Metazoa; phylum Arthropoda; class Insecta; order Diptera; family Syrphidae; genus Volucella; species Volucella bombylans. The sequence goes on along the minus strand of CASBSA010000256.1, from coordinate 32,007 downwards.
TGCCAAAAGCTATGGGGTAAGCCTGCTACACAGCCATTTGGGCCTCTACCTATTGAAAAATTAAAGCTGCCGCGTCCCTTTGATAACGTTGGTGTCGATTTTGCCGGCCCATTATACTGTTTTGAGCTAGGCAATTGTGATAGGAACAAAGCATATCTCATTGTCTTTACATGTGCTGCTGTGCGGTCTGTGCATTTGGAATTGGTTCCCAGCTTGTCCACCGAGTGTTGCTTAATGGGTCTTAGACGTTTTATTGCTCGAAGAGGAATACCATCCGTAATATATTCCGACAACGCACGGACATTTCGAAGAGCGGCGCTAGAACTAGATGCTGGTAGTCCAGCTTTTGGAGATGAGATATTACAACGTTTTTTCACAGACAAACACATAAAATGGAAGTTTATTGTGGAACGAACGCCATGGTGGGGTGGCTTTTGGGAGCGCCTCATCCGGAGTATAAAAAACATATTAAAGGTTGTCATTGGAAGAGCTAAGCTTTCTTTTGAGCAGTTGAGAACCCTTATTGTCGAAGCTGAGTATATGGTGAATGCCCGACCGCTGACATACATTAGTAGTGACCCACTTGATGCTGCTCCGCTGACTCCTGCTGATTTTTTAATGGGTCGCTATGAATTCTCCAGTACCAACGATAAGGACTTTAGTTCCGGTGAGATCCAGGATATTTGGAAAAACAGGATGAAGTACACCAGCATGTTGTGGAAACGATGGCGGATTGAATACATGCAACTTCTACGTTCTTTTCACCATAACAAGAACGGATCATCGGTGCAACTGCACCCCAACGATGTTGTTGTTGTTTTCGATTCATCGAAGCCCAGAATCAGCTGGAAATTGGCTGTTATTGAAAACACCTTTGCTGGTCATGATGGCAAGGTCAGAGTTTGCGAAATACGATACTCAGATGGCATACATACTCGAAGACCTGTTCAGCTGTTGTATCCATTGGAGCTTCCACATGCTGCCTCGGGCGGATGATGTTAAAAGTTTTAATGTTTCTTAATGTAAAGTCTCTCTTTGTTAGTCTCTAATGCATATTTCTTCTTTTCTTGAATTTCTATCATATCAAACCATGTATTAATTTAATATTCTCTTATACTGGATTAGCTTTGGAATATTCTAATATGTACTCATACACTCTTATACGATACACATGTTTAATACTTTTAACTGAATTCTACATACCACTTAATTTAATACTAGGAGTCGCTTTTGTTTCCTCTTCAAGGACAGTCGTTAAATAAAGAGAACAGAACAGCACGTAATTATGGATTTATTAAAGCATTATTTGCAGTAGCTTCTTGCTGGACATGATGAGCAAAACCAACAAAACCTAAGTTCCTGCACCTAACTTAGAGAAGGTTACCACAGCTATCACACAGTTAAAGAATAATATGGCCACGGGTCTGGATGAATCATCTTTAGCTCTTCAAAGGTAACCTAGAAGACTAGCCAGTCTACTGTGTGAAGGAAAATAGGTCATGGAACCTATTTTGAATGCGGCAATAAAATAAGAAGTGTGGTTTTAGTACAATTATGTCCATATGGAATTCAATTTTGGAACTATGACAGATCTTTTAGGAAACCCATGAATTACCTTTTATTGCTTTATACCCGGCATGATAGGTATTAGAAACACGAACAATTGCAATAAAAGCAATATATTATTTTAAGACCCTTTACAAACTTGTCCGACTATGCAGGACAACGATGGAGAATGCACCCGGCTCCATTAAAATCTGTAAAGACGCCACTGATCCGTTCAATTTTGAAAAAAATGACTTAGGCTGGGCAATGAATTATCATTATTCTTGGAGAAATTGTACAAAATGCATACAACATCAACTGCGTTCATTCAAAAATTGAATTTATAATTGCATACACCAATGATATTCAAATATTTTGATTAACGCAACGCATCATGTGAGCAAAGACAAATCAAAGCATATGCTGAGAAGGACATTAAACACCGACGTCTAGGACAAACCGTCACTTCAGGGAAATACAAGAAACTAATAAATTTAGACCCCACGCATTTTACCATGTTCAAATCGAGTCATCCAACCATCCGAATGACGCAGATTACATGTTCCTAATTATATCACTTTTTCAATTTACAAACTTTTGTATATGTTTTTTCCCGTCTTGTCACTGTAAATACAAACATCCACTTACCATAGTTTCATTGTATGTCATTAAATATTTTATACATTTTTAAGTTTATGTATTATTTAAAAAGCATGCTTTATCTACCTTACCTAAATATGATGCTCAGGTTGCTGAATCCAAAAAGTTTATATTTCTGTCATTGCAATTCGCCTTTGAAATGTATAAACTATTGTTGATTGTTTGTTAATATCTACTGCAGAAATCAAATATCAAGAAAATAAACTTACCACTTTTTCACCGTTATATACATATAATGCTAACGGACACAGATTTTATTCTGGATGCAGACTGCCGTTGATATGTGTTAACAAGGGTAACAGGGCTTGCCGGCAGAGAGGTGTCCTGTGTCCACTGCTATGATGCATAATATTGATTCTCTCAAAAAGTTGAATGAATATGCTCAGGCACCAGCAGTCGATAGTACATTCACTACCACGAATTTCGCGTTACTTAGGGATTTCATATGACATTCTATAGGGAATTTTCCAGCATTTAGTCAAAAATGTTACACAGCATGATCTTTCGTTGACAGTCGGGATCCATTTCCATTTTCAGTAGCGCCCAACCAGGGATATTTAGACGAGCGTTATCTTTATTTGGCTTTAGTTTTGGATCAATTCGATATTACAGGGACGTGTAAGATACGCCACAGGAATGTCCGACAGATGTAGTAAATTACTTAATTTTTAATAAAAAAAGGTGGATGTTTTATAAACGTTTTTGAAACAAATACCTATTGTTAAATAGTGGAAAATCTGGAACACATATATGTATGACATATATCGAAAGACAGTGTGCATGGGAATCTCTACTGGAAAGTGGGGTTCGTCCAATGAAAAACTCACTGCTTTTATGTATGTATCTCTTATAAAATAAGCAACGTAAAAAAGTCGGCGTTTTTATTCGTAAGTTTATGAGGATAAACTATACTTCTACCTTGTAAATTTAATTCAACTGCTTTAAGAATATCACCTAGTGTTAAAGCAAATTAGAATATTATGTTACTGAACTTCAAAGGCAAACAGTACAGCTGGTCTGGTGTGGCTTTTAGATTATTCTATTCTTTAATATTGTTACTTGCATTAAAAGCAAGACACCGCTTACTTGTATCAGAATACTCATCTTTTTCAAAAACAATTATGCACTACATTTTAAATAAAATAAAGGAGATAAATCATGCCCTCATTAATTTTAATTACTGCCCAGATTGTTCGTTCTTCGAATTGAGCAAGTCTTTTACTTAGCCTTTAAGAACTTTGAGTGGTTTTTTTCTCTTTGTCCTTTTCTTGATATTCTTTCCCTTTTATTATTCAGGAAGATTGTGGTCAATTGTTCGTTTATTCAATACGAAGAAGAAAATGCATTTTAGATACGAAAGCGTTACCCTTTTACACATACTCGTACAATACACATTTAAAAATGGGTTAAAAGGGGAAATGTCAATAGTCTCGGGGCTGAGTCTGCTGTATCAGCTAGAATATTTAAATAACAAAAAACATGAAAATGGATAGTGAATAGACCAGAAAAACTTTAAATAAAAATTTTAAAGGATACTTTTATTGCTTTTGCTCGAATTTTATGATATTTTCTTATCTGTGTCGTGGTTTGTTTATGCTTGTTTGTAATTTGTTATTGAATTCAGGTTAGAATCAGAGAAAAATGGAAATATTAATGTAATTTCCATGAATGATGTAAAAATATTATGAATATATATCGGGACAACAGCGTGCTTTTTTGTAAAACAATTTTACAAAAACAACGATTCCTACGTTACTATGCTTTTTAGAATTGAATATGGATTACGCCATGTAAGTGAGTGTCCAAGTGTTAATTTATTCAAAGCCTGGGTCAAGTTCGAGCAGGGAAAACCAAAAGCCACTTCATTCACCTAAAACTACAGTATGGGCTGCCATATCAGCAAAGCAAAACACCACAGTTACATGAATTTGAAAGATATAACGGCAGGACTTGGACGCGACAAGATGGAGCAACATGACATACGTCAAATGCGACTTTACCGGTGATCAAAGAAATGATTCCTAAGAAATTGATTTCTCCCAGAGGTGATATCCCAAGGCCTTTAAGAAGCCCTTGCAATTGTTTCTTGTGGGGATACCTGAAAAGTCTAGTGTACCTTAATAAACCGACGACCATATCTCAAATAAAAGAAAACATCCAGAAGGATACCTCGCAGCATGCAGCGAGTTTTCCAAAGTTTGTGTAGTCGATTGCAGGAGTGCTAAAGACGAGACGGGGCTCATCTCGACGATGTCATTTTAAAATAATAAAAAATTTCAATAAACGTTTATTACGTTAAATAAATGATCAACAAAATAACATTTGTAGTTTTATTTCTATTCGTGTTTCAAATGTGCAAAAACGTATGGCCCACTCTGTAGAAGTAACTTTGAAACAAAAATTATATTAAAGCAATTACACAGTATTTAAGAGCTCCTTTCTTTGACCCTCAACACAATGTCAGTAGAGACCTTTTAAATCGGTGACAGATTAAGGCAACCGGTAACATACTTACTATGGTATGAAACTGAGCCTCTCCAGCTAGGTCGACCCTTAGCTAACTGCCTCCAGTTGCGTAACCCCAGCCGGTTGATATCCCTTTCTAATTATGTGCCCCACCTTATGCGAGGTCTTTCTCTACTGCGGAGGGACAAGGTTGTATTCGAAGACTCTATGACACTAGTATTAGTGTACATTCTTTATGTCCTAACCATCTCAGACGACTGATGCGCAATTTCATGAATAGGTCGATGTCGCTGTACAGCTCGTATGGTTGGTTGTTGAATCTTTTCCTCTAAAGCCCGTCAATTTTTCTCTCGAAATGACAGAGGATATCTTCACCCGCTTTCGATAGAGTCCATGGTTCACGGCCACAAATAGGACTGGAATGATAGAGGTCTTATATAAAGTCTCTTAGATGTTCGAGATACGACATTACTACTCAATTGCCTTCTTAGCCCAAAGAAAAAGCTGCCTATTAGCAAAAGCGATTATTCGATTTGTTTCTGTTGAGGTTTTCTTATTCTCGTCGTGTTCGGACGTGTTTTGGTTTTGCTCCGCATTAAATATTATTTATTTCTTCCCCTTCCATATCTCTACTTCTGATATCAGTTCCGCGACATTATTACCTTACCCCAAGCGCTGACTGTCTCTTTGGTTTGTTTTGTTTTTTGGCTGACCTCAATCTTTCGCGCTCAATAACTGCCGCTTTGCCACTTCTGATATCGGTTCCGCATATATTTTGTGCATTACCAAATTTTCCGATTTTGCTGAATTTTACTCGCAGTGAATAACAGTGCATAACAGTGCGTAAAGTTTATTGTTTACCTTTTTGTTTACATTTGATAAATTTGCCATGTCTTGCGGAATCTCTAACTGTCCAATCATTGATGTCAATGCTGACTTTGTCACTTGTAAGGGCATCTGTGGAAAATCATTCCATGCAATTTGTGTCGGATTAAATAAAAGGAATAGTGTATTCATCAAAGACTTCTCTGATAACCTCCTATTCTTTTGTGATGAGTGCAAGATAATCTCACTTTCGCACGTGTTGCTTGCTATAAAGTGCGTCAGTGACTCTAATGACTCATTCCAAAAAAATCTCACAACGACGAATCAGTCCAACTTAGAAAGTAGAGTCAGTTATGTTGATGAATTAGGCAACTCGATTCTGTCCTCAACCGATATAATTAAGTGCAAGCTCACCAACATCGATAAACAATCTGCAAGTCTGGTCGAGATGAAAACTGCGATCAATGATCTCAGAGCAGTTTGTTCCGCCCAAAACTTCTCTAACCTTAAATTGTGCGAATCGGTAAACAACCTGCGTGAAGATCTTGAGACTCATTTTCAATCTACCTCAAAGAAACAACCATCTCTAGTGCAGCCTGATCCAATGCTCGAAGTAATCTTTGACAGAATCAACGGTATTGGTGACGATCTAGCTGCCGCACAATCAACCATTTTCGATATTGAGAATTATATCGAAACGGTAAGCAGCAAAATTGACGATTTACCATTCCACACACAACACCATCAGAATGTCCACTACAATACATCAATTTTGACTGAATTACTGGAAACCGAGGTCGACCCACTTTTAACACCACCTCCTCGTCCACCACGGTTAATTAAATCTACAAATTCTCCCGTTGCCACTTCAATCCAGGAGACCGAAACTGTTTTACTGTCAACTCCTCCCGTCGCCGCCCCACGCAAGCTAATCAAACATTTTGGTACTACATGGACACCTTCCGAATGGAGGCGTAGACTGGAAAAAATTTAAACTAATATAAGTACAGTCTTCATCAAAGGCACCCGCGTAAACGCTGATATTTCTTGAATCAAGATATTCTTCACAGACAAATACGGCATCACCATCAGCAAATGTGAAATGTTCCTGCCATCTCACCACAAAAGTAATCGAAGCTTTAAATTCGACCTCCCTGCTAGATACGAATGGTTATTTAAAAACCGTGCTGGTACTAATTTCAACGTTGGAAAGATACGCATCTGTAAATGGATCGAAACACCTACCAAGAAACGAAGCTTAAATCTAAGTTACCTAATCCCGATTCCAACTCCCATCCCAAACCGGACTCTAATAAAATACCGAAACCCGTCCCAAACCGTAGCAAACCTGACTCTGTACCGAAAACCGTTTCCAACTCCCGTTCCAAATCTGACTCTAATTGGAGATTTAAAACTAATATATTCCCCAATTTCGCCCCTCCCACTCACATCCAGAACCGACTTCATCGGTCCTCCAATTATATTGCACCAGCAGCCTCCGTTCCACCCAAGCCACCGCGTCAACGTGTCTCTTTCAAATTAGCACCAACCGCTCACAATAACCCCTCTGAAATACCTAACCCCTCTGCATGTGCCCCCACTGGCACTTCTTTCCCTAATTTCGACCTTAAAACCGGAGCTAAATATCCCAATTTTGTTAGGTCCCATGTTATAAATCCCTCACCTGAACATGTGTCTAATACCCCTTCAATCACTCCTGCATCGCCTTCAAAATCTTCGTCCACCTGCCCCATTTTTGACCCCCTTCTGCCTCCCACAGTTAAAATAACCCAACAAACTTTTGGCACAACAGAATGTCGTTATACACTTTCTAGGCTTAGAGAAAAAAAGACGTACGAGAATATACGTCTCCTTCTAGCGTATCTGCATGACAAATCAAACTCAGTTTGTTATGAGGGGGAAAACTGAAACAAGCGTCATGGTCTCAATACAGCAGGAAGGTCTCCCTACTGACCTTACAAGTCTGAGGAACTTATATATCAAGAGATTTTTATATGTCTCCTTAAAAAGTGTCAAACGACCTTGCTGCTTTCGGTAACTATGTGCACTCAAAAAGGATCTCACACCTCCAACGGAGCAGAGCTGACAACGACAAATTTTTTCGTCCCTAAAGTGCTACCATTGCCAGTATTTCGACCATCCACTCCTACGCCCTCTCGTAATAACCTTCCTCTTACCTTTTACTATCAAAACGTAAGAGGACTCCGATCTAAGACCCGTGCCGTCTTGCGCCAATCTCACGCTCTCCCATTTGAGGTCTACGCTCTGACCGAAACTAATCTAATTCCCGATATAAAGAATCAGGAATTATTCCCCCCTAATTTTAATGTTTTTCGAGACGTTGATCTTACCCGTCCAAATGATGATGCTCCGTGTCGAGGTGTCCAATTGGCCGTCCGCAATGACCTAAACTCTTCACCAATCGCTGTTTCTACTACCTCCAAGCTTGACTACGTTTCAATTAAGATAACACTCCCCTGCAGGTCCCTGTACATTATGCGTTTTTACATCCTACCGGCCCAACCAATCGAATGCTACCAACTCGCTATCGATGTAATTGATCAAATAATTGACTTATCTGATCATCTCGATGATATCATCGTATTCGGCGATTTCAATCTACCTCAGCTGCACTGGACTCAATCAGATGATGAACCTTTTTTTATCGTTAACCCTATCTCGAGTAAAGAATGTCTCTTCTTGGATGAGCTCACAGACTCTAGCTTATGCCAAGTTAGTGGGGTCTCTAACTATATGGGTAGGCAATTAGACCTCATTTTCACCACTGACCCCATAAACTCCTCTGTCTCGCTCTGTCCCCTTTCACTATCGACAATTGATAACTTTCACCCACCACTTCTTCTTTCTCTTTTCCACCGCTCTCCTTTCCACCCCTCCCCATCTGCAGCTAACACTTCTTACGACTTTCATAAAGCGATTTTCCGCAAAATTAACACATATCTTAGTGAGTGTTCTTTTGGTTTCGCCAATATGCCCCTAAAAAGTGCTCTCTCTATTTTCTACAGAGAATTATTCAATTCTATTTCTCTCTATGTCCCCTTATCGCGTAATAGGACCTCTTCTACGAGCCCCCTGTGCTATAATCGTAAACTTAGCTTTTTACGTAACAAAAAAAACAAATTATGGGCAATTTTCCTCCGATCCAACTCTTTTGCTGACTATTCAAACTATCTCGGGTTATACCTTCAATTCGCCCAGCTCTATAAGTTTCTCTATCAGTGATACCTTGATAGTGCGCAATCATTATATCATTAGTAAATGCCTAATCGCCTTGTGATATAAATTTCGATATAGATAACTATCAAATCAGTTATCAAATTTGTCAGGTGAATGCATTATTTTTGTTCAGTATATTTTGGAAAATTATCATGCATATGACATTTAACGAGAAGATAAATTTGCGAAATAGCTCCAGAGATTATGCGATCTGACCCCTACTGACTATTTACTGTGAGTCCACCGAAAAGCTTTCGCAAAGCGACATAAGATCATATTTCGAGCTGTTTTTGAAGCACTCCGATCAGATTTTTTCAGCATTTGTTTTGTCCAATCGACACTAGCCTTTTTCTAAGCGATTGTCAAATTATGCGGTATCCACCGACAAGAAATATTTTTGTCGAACAAATTTTCATGTAATGTTAAATGCATACCTCAATTTTAACATAAGTGACATGACTATCTTGCATATCAGTTCCCGCACAGCATCGATGCTTTCTCACAAAAGACCGATTTCGGATGACCTTCACGAAATTCGTCCTGGAGCGAACGATGACAACGAAAGAATTCGAAAAACCAGCTAAGCTCGGTGGCCCAGCATGTTTTTTTATAACCAAATGTCGAAGTGAGTTGATCGGCACACTTTTGTTAAGATAATCTACGTCGAAAATCATGAAAAAATCATTGTACGAACATTTTCACGATTTAATTCAATTTTCGGAGTCTCTCTGTAAAAAACGACAAATTACACTCGATTGACAAAAGGTTATGAGGAGATGTATACATGTTATTAGTTCTTGTATCTCAACTTTTGTGTGTGTGCCGTGTGCCAATTTGGCATCAGAGTCTTCATGTTGAAGCATCGTTTTCAGGCTTGGATTGATGTTATGTGTTAACGAAGATGATAAAATGTATAATGAGTCCAGCAAGAGCAGCCCCTTTCTTACGGTTTCGTGTTGCTCTTGCACTTTATGTAAGAGGAAGTCTTTTCTTTTTAGGTCTAGAAAGGTCATGTGTTTATGTGACAAGTTCAGTTTCAGTTTTAAGGCATTTTATTTTCTTAATCATTAACACTTACATACAAACAAAAAATGCTTAAATGCTAGCTTAAAATTACTTAACAATCTTATACTAACTTACTGGCCCCACGCAGGCAATCTAAGCTACTCTAAATTCTTATAACTATGTCTTTCGACCTAAAAAAAAAAAAATTGTTAACAAAAACTTAGCATATGGAAATTTTTTTTTTTTTTATAAAAGCTTAGTATCTAACTTAAAAGAAACCTCAGCCTACCTAACCTAAATGCACAATATACACATAAACACACATAGCCACTATACCCAATCATATACATATATCAGTATACACCTTTGTATACACTGATATATGTATATGTTTCTTAATTGCTAACCTAAACCTATGTAAGCTGGCCACCGTTATTCACAGAGCAAATAAATTGGTCAGCTCTACCTCATTAGTGAGGCTGGTCCGTAATTGACGGAAACGACGACGAAACATCTTCCCCATCATTCAACCACCAGAAATGCTGGTGCCGCCGAACGACATCCCTCTTATCGCTATTCCCCACCGCCCTACTGAACCTGTGGCGATCCACACTGCCGTGTGCGACGTCTCTGTTGTAGTTGAGTCGCCTGTCCCCAGCTGTCCGAGCGACATGGAAGATTGACGGCACCGCTGATCTATCCTGGATCAACCCTATCTGATCTAGGTTGAGGAATGCTTCCGGTGGAACGAAGCCGTCAGAGCGCACACTCTCGTGGTAAAGGTAATTGGGATAGAAAGCCCCAGATATCAGATTATTCGTCGAGGTCATTGCTCTTGCAATGTGAATTCGAGTCAGCTTAATTACGGAGTTGTCGACTCGTAATAGGTTCGCCCTGTTGTAAAAGAACTCATTAGGATAAAATTTCTTGTACTCCGACTCTGGTGTTCTGTACAAGCGAAGACAAGCCCTAAGGCAAGCCCTCTCAAATACACGAATCTTTTCGATTAAGCTTGCTCGTATATTGAACCACACGGGACAACCAAATACCAGATTACCTTTACCCTCGCATCGAGTTGGCTGCTATAAAAAAGTCTCTTTGTAAGGGCAAAAGCACCCTTAGCTCTGGCCAGAGCTTATAGAAAAGACCCTCTAACCACTGTTCTTCATATATATGTTAAATGTTATAATTAGCTATAAAAAGCTATTAAATAAATAAATAAATAAATAAAGGTATTTATCTAACCATACCGTATCGAAAGCCTTCTCCAAGTCAAACAGGCAGGCACCAGTACATTGTTTTTTGCTTTATTCCATTGGATATCGGATACCAGTTTAGACGCGGCGTTTTTTTTTTTTAGTTTTATATGCATTTTATTTTCTTAACACTAACTCTTACATTCTAACAAAAAATGCTTAAATGCTAGCTTACAATTACTTAATAATCGTAAACTAACTTACTGGCCCCACACAGGCACTCTAAGCTACTCTAAATTCTTATAACTATGTCCTTCGACTTCATTTACATTTTCTTAGAACTATTTATTTTGTATACTTGAAGCTAAGAAAAAAATTTGTTAACAAAACTTAGCATATGGACATAATTTTTTATTTTTAATAAAAACTTAGTATCTAACTTAAAATAAACCTTAGCCTACCTAAACTAAATGTACAATACACACATAAACACACATAAACGTTATACACAATCATATACATATATCAGTATACACCTTTGTATACACTGATCATATACATATATCAGTATACACCTTTGTATACACTGATATATGTATATGTTTCTTAAATGCTAACCTAAACCTATGTAAGCCGGCCATCGCTGTTTACAGAGAAAACAGATTGGTCAGCTCTGCCTCATTAGTGAGGCTGGTCCGTAATTGACGGAAACGACGACGAAACATCTTCTCCATCATTCAACCACCAGAAATGCTGGTGCTGCCGAACGACATCCCTCTTATCGCGATTCCCCACCGCCCTACTGAACCTGAGGCGATCCACACTACCGTGTGCGACGTCTCTGTCGTAGTTGAGTCGCCTGTCCCCAGCTGTCCGAGCGACATGGAAGATTAACGGCACCGCTGATCTATCCTGGATCAACCCTTTCTGATCTAGGTAGAGGAATGCTTCCGGTGGAACGAAGCCGTCTAAGCGCACACTCTCGTGGTAAAGGTAATTGGGATAGAAAGCCCCAGATATCAGATTATTCGTCGAGGTCATTGTTCTTGCAATGTGAATTCGAGTCAGCTTAATTACGGAGTTGTCGACTCGTATTAGGTTCGCCCTGTTGTAAAGGAAATCATTAGGATAAAATTTCTTGTACTCCGACTCTGGTGTTCTATACAAGCGAAGACAGGCCCTAAGGCAAGCCCTCTCAAACACCCGAATCTTTTCCATTAAGCTTGCTCGTACATTGAACCACACGGGACAACCAAATACCAGAATGGGCCTGATAAGGGCCATGTAGCAGATTACCTTTACCCTCGCATCGAGTTGGCTGCTATAAAACAGTCTCTTTGTAAGGGCAAAAGCACCTTCAGCTCTGGCCAGAGCAGCATCTACATTTTTGCCAAAATATAGAAACTGATCTAGCCAGATTCCAAGGTATCTGACTACATTTCGACAGACAAGAGGCTGTCCGTGTTGTCCAATAATCGAGAACTTTCTCCAATTTTTTCTGGTATCCCTTGAGGCTCTAGACAATGGCGTCCTAAAGAGTATGGTTTCCGACTTCTGAAAGTTGATTTTCAACTTCCAGTCATCGCAAAATCGTCTTATCTTATCGAAGTCACGCTGCAAGAGAGTATTAATGAGCTCGATTTTTGGACCTGTTCTGTACGCTACCAAATCGTCTGCGTACGCAATAGTATGGGGAAGTGAACCTATCAAGTCGCTTGTAAAAATGTTGAATAGGATCGGCGAATTGACCGCGCCTTGCTGAAGACCATTTCTAATTTGAAATTTTCCAACAGTAGTCACATCACCATTCTTCACGATTAACTGTCTGTTAGTTAGCATATTATAAAGAATGTACAAGATCCCCAGCCTAGTTAGTTTATAGAAAAGACCCTCTAACCATACGGCGTCGAAGGCCTTCTCCAAGTCAACAAGGCAGGCACCAGTACATTGTTTTTTGCCTTTATTCCACTGGATATCGGACACCAGTTTAGACGCAGCATGTGAGATATCATGTCTCGCCTTAAAACCGAATTGATTATCCGGAACTATATGTTTGTCCTCAACCCACCTAGTCAGAGCTCTATTGATTACCTTTTCAAAAACCTTACTGATATCCGGAAAGAGACTTATCGACCGGAGATTCGCCGGATTGGATATATCCTTTCCCTTTTTGGGGATAGGTTGAACCACCGCCATTTTCCAATGCGCTGGATAATGTGAATTATTCATTGCATTATTAAACAGGGTGGTGTAGATGTCTACCGCTTCTAGAGGAAGATGTCGAAGCACGATGTTCGGAATACCATCGGTCCCCACTGATTTCTTAGCCCTGATTGTGTCGAAGATCTCACGGAGTTCTTCCTTTGAAATGAACGGGGGTAGGTCACCCTCTCTGGTAATGGCATTATTTGCCATATTTTCGTCGCTGAACCGGGTGAAACCAGAGCCATCGGCTCGCCAGTTCCCTATTTCATTTCGAATGCAGAAGTCGTGCACCAAGACGCGACTGTCCATTTCGTAATTAGAGCCAATGGTATCAGTGGCCTTGTATACTTGCTGAAAAGTCGCCCCTATGGTCTCAACCTTCTCTTGTCTTGTCTTGTCAGAAGTCTACTTTTCTGTCGGGGCAGTGCGTCAATAGTAGCATTGCGGAACAGGTCTTCGTTAGTCGTACGTCGATACCACGGCATTGTAGTGTCCATAGTTTGTTTAATTGTCTCGTCCATTTGTTTTAGGTAATTGTCGATCTCCTCGTTTGACAAATTCCTATTGGACGGTGGGTGGAGCGGGTTCGAGGAGAGCGCTCTTTTCAAGATTGCGGAGAAGCGTGTCCATCGAGTTTTGCTGTAGTTGTAAGCATATCTTTGGACAAACTCCTCCAATTCCGCAATTTCGTTGGGAACTGTAATTTCGGTGCTAAAACCGCAATGGTCGCTTTCATACACGAATGTGCGCAGACAGTTTAGCGTTTGTAAATTCGTACCTGTCAGTCGTATGCGTTCATCATACAGCAGTAGATCCAAATAAGACCCGCCTCTGGGAAACGACGGGTTAGCCGTCGCTTTAAGACCGAGTCTGTACACGACATCGTGCTGACCCCACCAATCGAGTAGTAGGTCCCCTCTAGTATTTGGCAAATTATTTCCCCAATCTCTGTGTTTAGCGTTGAAATCCCCGCCGATTATAAAATAATTCTCCCCTGATTCAAGCCTCAGAAGTCGAAAAAGCGTGTCGAGCTCTGTAATGAATAGAGTGGATTGTGAAGCCTCAGGTGCGTAAACAGAGGCCAAGTAAAGCCGCTTTCCACTGCGGAGCGGGATGTAAACGACGACTGCCTCCAACACTCGGAACCTGCGCAACACTCCCTTGTACACTCTGTGAAATTTTATACCTTCTTTAATGAAGATCGCGACACCGCCTCCACGTTTGGATCTGGGTCGGTTTCTTCTTCTAACAATATAATTATTGTACTCCAGTTTGTGCTTATCGGTTAGCTTGGTTTCGCTAGCGAAAAGCACATCAGGAGTTTGGTCTTGTAGCAATTTAAAGATCGCGGCTCTTCGTTTAATCCTTCAAAGTTTGCTCCACCATACGCGTACCCATTACGGCATGTGTTGCGTTAGGCCCGGCAGCAGCGCGTAGATCTGATCCACCCGCTTGGCCTGTTCTTGTACTTTCTGCTGCAGCTGAGCCATCTGCCCTTGGATTGCGAGCAAAATGGCCAGCATGTTAGGTGCAGCTTCCGTTGTTCTCGGTATTGGCCCTGGAGAAGCAACAGTCGCTTGCTGTACCGTAGCCCCCCTACCTGACGCCATTTGGGCGTAGGAAATGTGGGACGTGACGGCTGGTGTTTGAAACCTAATAGGTGAACGTTTGACCTCCACCTTCTGCTGCCGAGCCAGTTTTGCTTTCTTAATGTCAGCGAACTTAGGATAACCCCGATAGTTTGCGGTGTGTCCCACGTTTCCACATAATACGCACGAGAGCTGCGACCTATCTGATGCGCCGTCAACACCCAGAGCACACTCCTCGGAACTGTGGTTCTTTGCGCACTTCACGCATCGAGGCTGCATTTGGCAGTTCGACGCGGCGTGCCCGAACCTCTGGCAGCGAACGCGTTGTATAATGCCTTCGCTCCTTTTTAGTTTTTGCCAGTGAACCACCTGGTAGTCTAGGACATTGATACTCCTTAGACTATCCAGACGGCTTTCGGGACTGAGCTGCACCAGGAAGAACGGCAGTCTCCGTTTCTCCCGCCAGGCTCTAGCTGTGGTAAATGGCTTTACCCCTACAAACATTAGTCCTTCGCACTCCTTCTCTTTGAGCAGTGCCAGGATCTCCTCAGGTTCAGTAGATGATTCCAACCCCTTCTATTGCCTCTTTTCACACTTCGGTGTGAATGAGTAGTGCTCCGGTATCGTTTCCATTAGGAGCTCTTTCACTTTCGCGTAGCCCTTCACTGTATTACAGTGGATGGCATGGCGATCGTTCCCCAATCGCTTAATATTAAAATTACTACCAATTACCAACTTACATAGGTCCTTGGTTGCATTCACCTCCAATTTATAGGGTCGATAGGAGGCACCTTCTCCTTCTTCTTCGTCTTCTGCTGCTGCTGCTGCGGCTGCTGTTGTTGTTGTTGTTGTTGCTGCTGCTGATGTTTTAGCTGTTGCCGTTGTTGTGGCTGCTGCTCTTGTTGTTGTTGCTGGTGTTTCTTTTGCATTTGTTGGCGTTATTTGTGCACTTGTGGTATTGTATTTGTCTTTTGTTTTTGTTTAGACTGCTTTTGAGCAAGCTACGACTGCTGTTGTTGTTGGGATTGCTCATGCTCTTCCCTCTTCCTTCTGACCATTTGCTGTTCTTTAATGGCCTGTACAATTTGCTGTAGCATTTTTATGCTGCTACTTATCGACTCTAATTCCTGTTTAGCACTCTATTTATTTTTTTTTTCTACACTTTTTAAGCCGAACACGAAATGCCTAATGGGTCTGGTCTCCGCTGAGATCTATGAACGACTGTCAGTTTATGTGACAATCAACATTAGTTAGGCATAATTTTTTACAGGCTCAAACTCCAGCGCTTCTAATACGGTTTATTAATCACTGTTTTTATCCTAAATAGCATTTATATTTTTATTACATTTTAGTGCAATTGAAAAATAAATGTATTTTTAAATTATAATCATAGCCGGCCTTACGTATTCTAATGATTTCTTTTGTACGAGTCAATGTTTTATAAAGAACATGGGTTAAATTACATTGGTATTTTTAAAGTTTCTTAAAACATTATTGTTGTAATAGGAAATTGAATAGAAGCACAGATTGAAAGCAATTTCTTTTTATTTATCTACAATATCATAATTCCTTGAATAAATAATTATAAATTTTTGTTAAAGTTGGAAGAAATTTATCCTGGTTCCCGATTTACGACTTTTTGGACTTCAATGGAATGTGAATATCAAAATTAAATTTGTTAAACCAGCTGTTGACTTCTTTGTTGTTAGAAAATAATAAAACAAAAACCCAAGTTAGCATGTATTGATATTTCTTTCCGCTGGCGCTAAAGTTTTATTCTTTTTTTTTCAACAGATCCTATGTACAATAAATTGCTTCTGGTAGCCGTATAAATGCAGAATGCTGAAAACTTTTCACAACTTTTCGTTGTGTGTATTTATATAGTAGTACTTAAAAATTTCACAGGAAACCGCTCGCCTTTCCAACAAGGAATAATAATCTTGTGAACTAAAACCTCAACGCTTGGTGCAAAATTTTAATGCTCAGCCAGCCGTTGCTGCGGGGGTTGTGGTAAGAGAGGCTCTCAAGTGGGAAGTTAGAAAGTGGAAAATGATAAAATTGGTAAAGCATTAGCGCTCGTAATTGCAAGGGCACTAGATGAATGTTGAGGCTTATTTATTTTCCTCACAGTTTTTTCCCAACTCATCTACCCCTTTTCCTGGTAGCCACTAAATACCAAACAATGTTTCAGTTGGAGAATAGCCTTAGGCCAGAAAAGGAAAATTAAATTAGACTGGTTTTTCATTACTACACAAAAGTTTGGATTTTTTTTAATAAATCATAAATCCAATAGTTTAATTAAATGTATATGTATAACTATCGTCGAAACTAAAGAAGTTTTATTTACTAACAAAACAAATGCTTAAGTGTAGCTGTAATTTATATAAGGTAAAAAATATATATGCTCTTATGTTTCAATTTGATACAGAACTTGCTGAGAAGTAATTTTTTTTTCTGTATATATATTCGCCCAACAGGAGAACTTTGTTTTCCCAATTTCTGATCTTTTATTTTTGTTGCTGAATATGCGATGCCACAGAAAGGCTCTCATTCATTGAATCTATTCTAGCCAGTTGATAGACTTTTTTCTTCAATACCCCTGTACCCTGGTATCCAGAAGATCTAGACTTGAAGAGTATTGAATCAATATAGCACCGATTTGGAGTCAAAGAGATTTGAGCTTAACTCTTTCCATGCTTCTTGACAATCCGTGAATATACTCGTTTGAATGAGGTAGATTTGCATTCCTGTTCCAAAGATGAAACATGTTGAAAGACTCTGGGATTTTTTCGCATTAGCCTTGTAACATTTGTTACATATTTTCCAAGCATTAATATATGCACACACGCTTGCACACTGAGATTATTTTTTCTGTCGGAATAGACAAAGTAAGTTCCTTTAAATGTAATTTCTCAGTGTTTTGAAAAAAGACAAGTAAGCGCTTCAGTAATAAAGTGCATACCGTACCAGCACCCACCACGTCAACGCCGAGTATATCCATCATAACGCGAGCATAAGCCAGATATTCACAGAGTTAGTGGTCCTCAGGGTCGTCATCACTTTCACAGCAAGCATAGCAGGATGTTGTATCTCTTATGCCCAGTACATTTAAGTGCTTAGCTAAAGAGTAGTTATCCGTTACGGCGCGGCGCCAGTAAGCAGCCTCAAGAAAAGGAGAAATATGATTTAGAGATTAACAAAGATTAACTTTACGTTATATGAAACATTAGAACATTTAACACCACCTGCCAATGGAAGTTCTAACCGAGGACGCAGGCAGACCTAAAGTAGTTTCAGGCCCTGAAAAACTCTTCTCTGAACCTTATCTAGCCAGTAAAGTCCCGCGATCCCGCGATAAGGTCCTGGGACCCAAACAAGACTCAGTGAATTTCGTCTTTCGTGCTGCGTTTAGTGAAGTCTTGTATCTTCGAATTAGCTTGGAAGTCGTAGTGCAAGTCGTAAGAGGGTTCAGCAAGGCTTTAGGAGCAGTTTGGATGTCGCTGTAGATGTAAACGAGTATTCCCTCAACCGATTCTCCACAATATAGTTCTTTGCCATCAGAATTGCGTATATCTCCGCTTGGAAGACAGACTCAAGTTTTCCGAACGAGGAATGAAATCAATCGTTTTCGTCCTCCAGAAGGACACCAGCGCCGCATTTGGAGCCATCCTTGTACTTGTCCGGATTAGATCTTATAAGATCTTACGTAGTAGCTTATACCAAACATTTTGAAGGTATATGTCTATGTAAGCTGCCCATACAAGGCTTAGGGTTACTCGTAGTACGGCCATCGGCAATGAGTACATCCACCCACATCGTATGACAATTATGTGTTTATATCTTTCTACTATATCACCACTTTTTACTTTTTTGAATCTCCGCTAATTGCTTTTCCTTCTTTCCTTTTTCCATTTGATTTTTGTTCGGCAACTGGGGAAGTTCTACTTATTCATTTACTTATACATACGATCTATAAGATCTCAAACATTTATTATGTATCAGTGTGCACTTTTGTGCTTATGATTTGATCCTAGAACAAATAGCTGATCAGTGGATATTAATATATTCCTATGCTTATAATATGTATTTAGTTTAAAAGGTTGGTATCCTGAGTGTGTTTCTAGATAAAAAAAGTTGATTGTTATAAGTAATAAATGAGGTTTAGCTTTTCAAAATCCGATTTTATTACGCTAATGATTGGGTCATACAATTCCCTTAAACTCTTATTCTCCACAGTATCACCACAAGAATTTTTGTGGTTAAAAGTTATGTTCAATAACCAAAGGTATTTTCCGTTTTAGGAAAAGTCTTTGCTACGGGTCTATACAGTAAGATTTAGACAATTAGAGTCACTTAATATGCTTTCTCGTTGTTAGGGAAATGGACATATTTTTTAGTTACCGAATCAGGATTAGTGACGGCAAACAAAACAAGAGCTTATCCGGGCTACCCCGACATATTTGGAGCTCAGGCCGGTAAGGATTTTCAAGACTTAGTCAGGGTCTTGGAATAGAGATGGTGGCGGACGAGCCCTATATGGGCCAACGGCAGCACTCACATCCCGGAACGGGTTACTGGAGTCGGTGTAACCGACCCCTTATCCTAGGGTCAAAAAATGGAGCTGGTCCTCCAGGTTGGGGGTTGTGCCGCCAGGGTAACTTCCCGGCCATTTAAAAAAATAATTAATTTACGAAGCATCAACAAGCCACGGATATGTACGGATATACTGTTGACAGCCCACGCAAACGATTAAAGGACAATGAGCTTCGAATATGCACGTGGAATGTTAGATCCCTTAATAGACCACGTGCAGCCGAACAACTAGCGGAGCCCCTGGAATGCTCAAAGTAGACATAACCGCCATCCAAGAAATGCGATGGGATGAGCCAGATAAAAAGAGGAGGAAAAACTGCGACATCTACTACGGCGATTGCTATCGACGGTAAAAGCAGCGCTTATTTGGATGCGGCAGACTAAGACAAGAAGTCCTGAGCTTCCGGCATGTGAGCGAGCGCAATCCGCATCAAGGCTAAATTCGCCAACATTAGCCTTATATGCGCGCATGACCCCCACAGAGGAGAAAGATGACGACACCAAGGATGCCTTCTATGAGCTCCTTAACAAGACCTATGAGTAATGCCCTAGCTATGACATTAAAATTGTCCTCAGTGATTTTAATGCAAAGCTAGGAAGAGAGGGTATCTTTTGTGGAACGATCGGAAAATATTACAGTACACCGCCTCCGATAACGGATTCAGCCTAATTGACTTTCCAGCGGGGCGAAACATTGTCGTAGCTAGAACGCGGTTTCCACATCTCGATATACGAGTACTAATACACCAGGGGACATAGAGAACTCCTGATCAATCAACAGTCAACCAGATTGATCACATTGCGATCGACGCAAGACACTCCTCCAGTATTATGGATGTTCGTCCGTTCCGAGGAGCCAACATCGACTCGGACCATTACCTTGTTGTACCCAAGGTACGGTTGCGGATATCCCAATCTACGCCAAGACAAACCAATGCTGTGAGGAAATTCGACGTCAGACGGCTACAATCGCAACAGATCGCTAAGACAGAGACAGAGTGTCTCTTAATCTCTTAAGAGGTCCAATACCGCCAGCAGCAAGCATCGAAGACCACTGGAAATGCTGCCAAAACGCCATCAGAGGTGCAGCTTCTGATGTGCTGGGTTTCACTCGTCCACCAAAACGAAAAACCTTGTTCGTTGATGAATGCAGGCAAGCACATGCAGCTAAGCAAGATGCATATAAAGCGGCGCTGCATAGAAGGACCAGAGCTGCTCATGAGCTCACCAAGGGTGTTCTTGGGTGCTTCGAGAGAAAAATTCTTCGGACGATCTTCGGTCCCGTCTGCATTGACGATGAATAGAGGAGGAGATATAACAATGAACTCTACGGACTGTACAGCGACATCGAACTAACCAGAAGAGTGAAGATCAAAAAACTGAGATCGCTGGGTCATGTCCATACGCTGGACACCAATGTACCGAAAAGCCTTCGAACCCGCTCCCGAGGACCAGCACAGTAGAGGATGGCCAAGATTCAGGTGGCGCACGCACGTGGAAAGGGACCACAGCCAGCTAGCTAGGGATCGATCTGGCTGGAGACGCTTGTAGACTGAGTCCCAGGTCCACGCCGGACTGTAGCGCCACTAAAAGTAAAGTAAATAAGTCTTAGTCCAAATACAAAGAGACTGACAAGCGTGATTCCTTTTCCGAATGTATTTTTATTTTTTAATTTTCAGCTGAAACCAGGTAGGCAAAATCTTTTAATAGCTCAAAGTAATTTCCTGCTGTGGCATACAAATACTTTGTCTAACCCTCATTTACCAGCAAACTGTGGCAGCTCTCGGATTTGTTTCTGAAACAAATACATCGAGTCAGCTAAGAATTTGGGTATAGTGTTCAATAGGACCCTTACTTGGAACGACCACATCAACAACAATGTTGGAAAGACCTACGGAATTCTGCGATCGCTTTGGACAGCTCAAATGTATACGCCCCTGCCAACCAGAATAATGTTAGCCAAATCTTTAGCCATTCCAACACTTTTAAATGGATGTGAAATTTTTTCTAATTGTGACGCTGAAAGTAAAAGAAAGCTAAAAGTTGCTTTTAATAGTATAATTCGTTATATCTATGGACTTCGCCGATATGACCATTGACCACGTATCATATTTATCTAAGAACCTACTAAACATGTCATTTGAAAATTTTGTTAAATATCGCACAATAAAGCAATTGTTTAATGTACTTGTAACGCGTCAACCATCATACTTATATGACAAGCTCCAATTTCCGGCATCTGAGAGATCTTTCAGCATAATTGTACCACGCTTTTTATATTTGATATCAGAAAAACAATTCTTTATAGCTGCTATACGACTGTGGAATTCACTACCAATAAATTTAAGAGAAATCGGCGACATGCGAATTTTTATAAAAAGTCTTCAGTTATACTTTTCCAATAAAAATGATTAATGTTTATCCTTTTTATGGCATTTTTTCTTAATTTAGATTTTCTTTATGTATTTTTTTTTTCTTATTAATTTATTAATTTTCAAACATGCTTTACCTTATATTCATGTAATACATATGTAGTAAATTTCAGTTTAATTTTATGTACACTTTTATTTGTAAGTTCACTTTTAATTTGTCCTTCAAAAATGTTTTCCATATTTATAACTTCACAAGATTATAAGATTTATTCTTAATGTGTAAGTAATATCATAAATAAATAAATAAATAAATAAATAAACATCAATATTATCAGCCTATGATAGTAGCTACAGACTTTAAAGGGACAAGTGATACGGAATCAGGAAATCCTTTTAGATATTGGTATAAACAGGAATCAATTCCATTCCTCCCCTTTGGTAGCTAGAGCTGCATCCAGTAGCATCATATTTACCGGTCAAATTTTAGGATCATAATTGCTTTTTCTAGGATACCACTGAAACACCAAAGAACGGTGCAGGCAGACATTGTCAAAGGTCAAAACTATAGCACCATTGTCTGGCGTTTCTTTCTTGAATGTTTTTTGTTAGCTTGCCTCGTATGCTGTGTTAGCTTGCTCTGGTGCCATCATTTCTTACATTACGCTTCTTCACCCCATTATATGCACCTATAGCAACTCTTATCTGCAGTACGTTGTATTTAAAGCAGGTGTGGGATCTCAATCTAATATTCGATGTATAATAATAAAATAATAGAATGATACTGGAATCTAGAAGCTTTTTCTAATCATTACAACACTTTGTACAGCATTTCACAACTTTGAATTTGGAG
This sequence comes from Volucella bombylans, assembly GCA_949129095.1. Classification (NCBI taxonomy): domain Eukaryota; kingdom Metazoa; phylum Arthropoda; class Insecta; order Diptera; family Syrphidae; genus Volucella; species Volucella bombylans. The sequence continues at coordinate 9,443 of CASBSA010000256.1, read as the reverse complement.
GTACATACTTGTAGTGGCAAATGAACTTGAACTTCAGCAACGAGATGAAAACGACCAGCTTACAAGCACGTCAGTGCAAAAGGAAAGTGATAGTGTTACGTCTGATAGCGCAGACACAGGCACTGATTTAGAATTAATACTTGAACAGACCTCAGAAGAAGGTACAGTTCACCTTGGCGAACCAGCTTCCAGTTATTGTATATTGAGTTTGATGAATGCTCTACGAGCAGTATTTTCAAAGGAATTCCCCCAATAAGTCCAATGCAATTGCTACGAGACGCGTCATCAAATTCCAGATAGCTGGAAGAAAATCTCAATGACTTTTCACTCAATAGCCTGTTGGGCCATCTAGATGAAATAAATGGTAATCGCGATATAATCGATCAATCATCAAACCTTTCAGTCATAAGTGAATCCAGCGTTGACTACATGACGAAGTTCGCCGAAAAATAAAACCAGGTCGCTTCCAGTCAAATAAGAAATCGGTTTCAAACAAGAACTTTACCTTACTCTACCCCTGAAACTGTGATTACATTTATTATATTATATTATATTATATTATGTTGTAATTATGTGATCTAATTTGTGACGTTTCCTTTCCTCTTTCTTTTTTCTATTTTTTATTATTATTTCGTATTCATAAAACCTACTTCACAATTACAGGCAGAATTAAAAACTGTATAAAAAACAAAACAATTGCAACATTGGATATAGGAAATATATACGAGTATAAATATATTTACGTTTACACATTCATATTCATATGTATATAAGAAAATCAAAAATTAATTGTTCTTTGTTGTTTTGTGCGTAATGCTTTTTGTAATATTTCGCGCAATTATTCATTTTATCATGTTGTTTCTTTATAATCATTATTTTTTTTTCTCAACTAAAGTTACCCTTATTTGTTTTATTTAAAAAAATATAAATATATTCATAAGCCACCATATTTTTATCTCTTTTAATGTTACTTAGCTTGAAGATGTCCGATTACCGGTTAGTGAACATAAAATAAAGTTTAATTGTTCAACTAGTTCAAAGGAAGATAGTTCCTTTTTAATTTCGCTTCGCTCGCTATTTTTGCATAGTACGAAAACTTTTGCTTGTCGAACTTCGTACATCGTTCGGAACAACTAATATCCATTTGCTTTGTCCTACAAGTAGAGATATGGGGTAGATATTGAGTACGCTGTTTACGTAAATTTTTGACGCCCAAACATGTGTGTAAAATCCTAAGAAAAAACACAAACAAATGTAAAACAAATTCAAGAACAGATTCGAGTCTAACGTGTATGAGTGTACATACATTCATACATACATATGTATGTACATACGGGTGCATATATCCCATAAAACAAAAGTCAAAGGAAACGGAAAGCATTCAAATTTAAACTGGTAATCCAGTGCTATAAATGCATACATATATGTACGAGGGGCGTTCAATATATTCTCGGTATCGATATGAAGGAAAATGCGAATTCAATTTAAATTGTTTTTATTTTTCTATATAATCTCCCCTAACATCAATGCATTTGTTACATATTGAGGTAAGCTTTTTTAAACCCTCAAAAAAATAAATTTCCTCTTTCTATGCAAAATACCCATTTATTGCCGACTTGAGTTCTTCATCATCCGAAAATCTTTTTCCACGAAGACATTTTTTCAAATCCGGAAACAGGAAATAATCACTAGGGGCAAGGTCTGGACTATAGGGTGGGTGTTGGAATTCTTCGAAACCACAATCTCGCGCAGCAGCCTCGGAAACTCGCGCCGAGTGCACAGGAGCGTTGTCATGAAGAAGCAACATACCCGCTGCGAGTTTACCCCGTCTTTTCTTTTTAATTTCCTTCCGCAAATTATGCAAAGCGGAAGCGTAGGATGTGACGTTGATGGTTTCACCTTTTTTTTGTACTCAATGAGCAAGATTCCCTTTGAGTCCCTAAAAACTGTGGCCATGAGCCTCCCGGCAGACGGAGTGACTTTGAACTTCTTCGGGGGGTCTGTTCCTTTTTTATGCCACTGCATGGACTCTTGTTTGCTTTCAGGGTCATAGTGGTGGACCCATGTTTCGTTCCCAGTAACAATTCGATCCATAACACCATCCGCGTTCTCACTACACATCTCCAAAAGCTCTCTACAGCATGCGATCCTCAGTTTTTTCTGAGGCGCTGTGAGCATTCGTGGCACCCACCTTGCACTGACCTTTGAAAGGTTAAGATGGTCATGAAGAATGGTGTGAATGGTACCAATTGAAAGCTTGGTGATCTCTGCCATCATTTTCACCTTTATTCGGGCATCCTCAAGAACAAGTTTTTCGACTTCTTTGATGCTTTCTCCCGTACAAGCAGTAGCCGGGGCGCCGGAGCGGAGATCGTCTTCAATGCTCTCTCTGTCTCTCTTGAACTCACTTGACCACTTTTGCACAGTTGATAATGAAGGTGCGGAACCCTGGTAAACAGCCACCATCTCTTCATGAATAGTTTTTTGACTTTTTCCTTGCTTAGTGAGAAATTTAATTACAGCGCCATGCTCAATTTTCACCATAATCGTCTCAGTTTCCATTATGATTCTGTTTAACTAGAGATAAAACGGGAATTAATAATCACATTTATATGAAATTTTACATGAATGCACTAAAATAATAGTATTACTTGATAAATAAGTAAATTTATATATAAAACCACAGCTTCACCCCGATACCGAGAATATGTTGAACGTACATGCAAGTAAAGGGTTCGCCATCTAACGTTTTTTTTTTTCAACTAGTGCTTATTTCGTGGATGGTAACACTTAGCTCATGTCTGATTTGACAGATAATTAGTTTTGTCCTTCCGCTGAACGAATATGGTTGTGTATACGCTTGAACAACGCTGGCAAATATTGCGACATTACTTTGAAAATCATGGTAATGTTGCAGAATGTGTGCGAAAATTGCGTACGGATTTTGGAAGAAGAGAAGCACCGTCAGCTCCGTATGTTCGTTATCTTGTGAAAAAAGTGAAAGAAACTGTCATCCTCATCGATAAACCAAAGCGTGAAAAGCCAAAAACAGTGCGTACACACGAGAATATTGCTGCTGTGGCAGAAAGTGTGCGTGAAGCGCCATCAACATCAATTCACCGTCGTTCTCAACAATTGAAAATTTCGGAGACACCATTGAGACGAATTTTGCATAAAGACTTTGGTATGACGCCACACAAAGTCCAATTGGTTCAGAAGTTGAAGCCAACTGACCATCCAATGCGTTTTCGCTTCGCTAAGTGGGCCTGCGATCGACTTAGAGAAGATGCCGATTTTGCCAAAAAAATCATCTTTTCAGATGAAGCTCATTTTGATCTTGGCGGGTATGTAAACAAGCAAAATTCTCGCATTTGGGGCACAGAAAACCCGCACGCATACATTGAAAAGCCGATACACCCAAAACGACTCACTGTTTGGTACGGATTTTGGTCCAGAGGCATAATTGGGCCATTTTTCTTCGAAAATGAGCAAGTAGTGGCCGTTACAGTCAGTGGCGATCGTTATCGGGCCATATTGAACGAATTTTTGTTCACAAAAATTGAAGAGCAGGATATTGGCAACATTTGGTTTCAACAGGACGGCGCTACGTGCCACACAGCCGAAGCTCGATGTTTTGCGCCCTGTTTTTGAAGATCGCATTATCAGCCGCAGAGCTGATGTCGTTGGCCACCTCGGAGCTGCGATTTGATCCCGTTGGACTATTATTTGTAGAGTACCGTAAAAGATAAATGTTACGCCGACAAGCCAGAGACAATTGACGCTTTAAAGGACAATATTCGTGAAGCCATTGGTGAAATACAGCTGCACACAATCGATAATGTGCTTAAAAATTGGACCAATCGTGTAGGCTACTGCATGGCCAGCCGAGGCAGCCATTTGAATGAAATTATTTTCCATTATTAACCGGAAGGATTGTACTTTCAAATAAAAAAAGAAATTTGAGAAAATATTCAGTAGTTTTTTCAAAAAAAAAAATTTTTGGCGGACCCTTTATATATGTTTGTATTTACATATATTAGGGGGTATACAAGTATCATCGAGCACACAGGTACGCCACAAATCGTGTTTCAATCGAAAATATACTTAAATAACTGCCAAAGTCCAAAGATAGTGTGGTTGAACAAACGCACCTTCGAAGGGATCACGATATAAATGCAAATAACATACACAATGTAATTTATTAGATATAGTATTAGAGTTAGAGGTACAAAAACATATTGCTATCGTACATAGCAAAATTTTATGTGGAATATTTTGCTACGTATGGTCCGTCGTTTACCATACTTAATGCTATCACGGTCGTAGTCATCATACAATCCACTTAATTGATTTTTTACCTTCCACATTGCTGGAAATGCGAATTGGCTTTAGCAGGCCGTTTGTTCCTTCGCAAAATTATACAGTAACAAAGCTTTTCCTTAGAACAAAGTTCACAATATGCATTCAGTGCATTGATCTTTATTTCGCATTTATTTCCAATCACTTTTAGGTCCTCATAGAAATGTAAACGCTTTGGAAACAAGCTTTGCACCATTCAGGCAACACACATTAATTGGCCAAATTAAGTTACCGAAGTTTAATGGAAGTATTTTGTCCATTCACTTCTAAAGTTTGTGTATTCTGAACTGACTGTTACTAAAAGCTAAAACTGGAAAATTTAATTAGTTACTATCCTGTTTGAGTGATCAAGCCTTAAACACAGTAAAGGTCTTCAAGCGCCTGAAGAGGCTCCTGCAAGGCTCAAAGAACGATATGATAACGATTGTCTCATATTTTGAATATTTGTACATACAATACATATATACGAGTATGTATACATATATTTCGGAGTTGTTTGAGTTGAGTATTTCGGAGTTGGAAACAGAGATTCCGCAGAAAGTCCAAATGATCCTGGCGACAGCGTTAGTTCTTATCATTGATTCAAGGAGTTTTCCGATAGGAAGGGCGTTGTTGGATTTAGGTACGCAAGTCAACTTAATCAATGAACGATTTGCCAGATCACTTAAAACATAGGTGATGGTGTACTAATGGTACAACTACTATTCAAACAGGATTTAGGAGACTCATATAATATAGCGTTTCATCATTTTGTAGCACTTGGGCGTAGGTTGCCTTGTTGTTGTTGTTCAGTCCTTGAAAACAGTGCGCAGTGTTTTTCGCGGAATGTAAGAAAATACGGTATACGTCGCCTGTCAACGAATCAAACTACTCTACACTATTGCCTGACTCATTATTGCTAAACCAGGTAGCGTATCGGCAAAACTTCGGATGGTGGTTAGTGCTTCATGCTTCACATCCTCTTAGATTTTGTTGAGTGAATAGCCTAAGTTATTCATTATCTTTCTTCGCTTTCGTTTGCATAGGTTTGTGTTGACGGCCGACATAGTCAAAATGTATTGACAAGTTTTGGTACATCCTGCTCATCGAAAGTTGTAGTACATTCTATGGAGGACAAGTGAATCAGCCCCAATACAAACATATGGGCTTAATACAGACACATATAGCACCGCTTCGGCGCCATTTTTAGCAATCCATTGCCTTAAATATTTAGCGGATAAATACAAAATATAATCACCATTAGGTTCCTGAGCACTAGGGGGACACTTTTATGTCGACGAAATGACATTAGTTCGAAAATTTGAAGAAGTCTCTACCATTTTAAATTCAGCTAAATGGAATAGCAATCACCCAAACGTCGATTAAACTGTACAGAACGTAAATATAAATTGCGGAAGTCAAGTCTCAGCAGAAGATATTGTAGAAGTTTGTTCGTGAACATTTTATCTCTTCATATGAGCCGAATAAAGTATACTCATATACAAAACGATCCAATTACTCACTTCGTTACTCTTCGATCCATTAGGTCCACTCAGTTCAATCATTATTAAAGCAACTATTATGGATTGAAAAAATTGACTGATATGCATCCCTACCACAAAGCATCGAAGCCGAATGAAAGTAATTTATGGTCGATTTATGCTTATATTTGCAGAATCTGTTGGTTACCAGATTTGCATGGCACAATTACTGAGGCACAGTTTTCAAGGTCACGGGTTCGCTGATGCATCTACTTATGCACGTATATGGCTGCTGTCTATATGTCAGAGCAGTTGAGAGTGCAGGCTCTACACAAGTTAGGCATTTGGTATCAACGTTTCGTGTGTCACTTATAAATATTCGCAGCAGGGCGAGGCTCACCTTTTATCGAAATTGTGGGAACAAATTCAGGGTATTTTAAAAGGTTGCCAGTCAGAAGTTTACTTTTTGACGGATGTTACAATTGTTCTTTATTTCATTTCTACTCACTCCTCAAAATTAACATAATTTTTTGGCAATTGAGTTGCTGAAATTCAGACAAAAGCACGAGGACTCATATGGCGCCACGTTGGCGCAGAAGAAAATCCAGCTGATATCGTATTAAGAGTACAAGTCATTAAAAAAAAGAAAAACAGTTTTCGTCTGTAAAAAAATCAGCGTTATATCGAGCGTTATAGTTAATATTCCAAAATTCTTTGAACATTAGCCTATGTGACAGGATTTTGTCGTCGGTTAAAGAAGCAATAATCAAAAATGGATCCATTTTGAATTATTAGAAATGCTCAATACGAAATTATCCAATTAAATTCGCTTACTGAAGAAATTAAAAATTAACAATTAAAAACAACTGTTCCATTAAACGATATATTAAGTGGTTGCATCCCTTCTTGCAGTAGATAAAGGGTCTGAAAGTTGGAGTTCGGCTAAAACATGCGGCGATCCCGGAAAAGCGTAAACATCCTCTTTTTTTACTAAAAAAAATCAACCATTCACAAGAACCTTAGTCCGACATGCTCACTTATCTATTGTAATTACTATGCTCGCCCAAAGGCTTTGTTGGCCTTCTGAGACAAGGGTGTCGCATGACATTCACTGCGTCAAATATCGACCCAAGATGTTGGAACAAATCATGCGCGATTTACCGAAGGGGAGATTGACTCCATCGCGTACGTTTTTGTGCTGTGCAGTAGATTTTTACTGTACTATCTACCTATATATTAAGATCAGAGGCTAAGTGCCTTACAAAAGCAATGTGGCGGTCTTTATCTGTTTCTAATCAAAATCTTTTCACTTAGAAATTGTTTCTTGTTTCTCGATCGTGGCACTTACTGCAGCCTTGAAAATTATCATGGATCGTAGAGGTCTGCCCAGATACATACATTACGACAACACAACTAATTTTATGGGATCAAAATCTAAATTAAAAGAGTTTCGGAATATATTTACTAAAAAGTGTTCTGGAAAAAAAATTGAAAAGGGTATTTTTTTGAGAGTTATAAAAATTTAATATGAAATAAAACAATTGAAGATAATGTTAATGTCTATGATTTTAGCTTAATTTAATAGATAATTTTATGTCATTAGTGTTTAAAGATAATGTCGGGCATATGTGCACCACGGCTAGCTCGAATGAGGCGCAATCGTGAAATGTAATTTTCGACAGCTTTGTCGAGCAACTGGGACCATATATCAGCAATAACACGGCGAATGTTGTCTTTCAAATCGTCCAACGTCTCTGGTTTATCGGCATAGACTAGTGAATTCACCTACCCCCAAAAGAAAGTAATCTATGATATCAGTTCTACTGTTAATGTTTTTTTTAGAGATGTGACTGTTGGCGGGCTATCTGTGAAGATAATAGTCTTTATGTTATTTGCCAGCAAGACAGCTTTAAAAATGGCAAATATTTCGGCGGAAAAATCGGAGGAAAAGTCAGGTCAGACGCCTTTTGAAATTGTTGTTCCCTCTTCGCTTACTACTGCAAAAGAAGTTCCAAACGCAGTTTTTGCGCAATCGGTAAAGAGGAAATTCCAATTAAGAGTTTTGTACGTCGCAGAAATTTCATTAAACACTGTTTTGTATATTTCGATGTTTGTGTTCGACTTGGTGTATTTTTGGAGGTAGGTGCTAATGGCGTCCTTAGGCAGGTTCCAAGGTGGATGCCTGTATATTGATTGGAATGTTGAGCGATTTTAGATAAAAGGGTAATTTTGAAAGTGAAAATGGATATTTTCTAGTCTTCTTCCAGGGGGGTATTTATCTTCTGTACAATGATGGCAGTTAGGTAAACAATGCGTTTTGCAATTGAGCGTAGACTAGTTTCGACTAGTACTTTTTATAGTAGGTATTGTTCGAAATGTTCTGATACAGGTTTGAATTGCAGCATGGTAGGGCGATGCGATTAACTGAAGCGATGTTTTCGAAGTTTTGCGAGGCCATAGTCAATTTTGGAAAGTATAATGGATCATATGATATTAATTAAGTAGTTCATATTACAATGAGTTTATTATTAACATGAAGAGTTATTGATTTGGAACAACTAGTCTTTTTACAAATATGCAAACATTTTACTTTTTTCTGGTGATATAATAGATCCAGAATGGATCCCCCAACTTAAAAAATCCTTAAGGTGGTTTAAAAAATTAGTTGCGGTTAATGTTAATTCTTGAAGTTTAGAAAAAAATATGAGATAATCTGCGTACAAAGAGTAGCCAATTCGTTTGTGTTTCTCTACTAAACATCATAAAAAGATAATCCTTCGGGGATACCATTCTTCAGGTTATTGTGTTTAACACGAAATTTCCTATTTGAAAGGAAAGACTTTACATATTTGAACATTTTTGGACTGATCTTCTTCCATTCAATTAGATGTTTTTAAATGACATGGATTCCGATTCGGCCGAAAGCTCTTTTGATATCGTTGGGTTAAATGGATGTGTGGTTTTCCCTAGATACGGCTGAGGAGATAGAATCATCATCGTGTAGAATTGCATCCAAAGTGCATCGGCCATGCTTAAAAGTCACTGGATTAGCGTTGATGAAGTTTTTCTTCTAAGAACCAGTAAAGCCCTCTCGATATGATTTGACTTTTCTTGCCATATGGAAATTTTGGGTTTGCCTTACGATATGCAACCAGGTTGAAATCGGGTTGGGTTTTTTTTTTAAACATTTTCCAAGCGGATTGTTTAATTTGCCTTAACTCCTTGTGGTCGTTATTCCACCAGGGAACAAAAGGCTTAATTGGTTTGTCATTCGAATGGTACTTAGATTGAGGAATACCAATATTTGCAGCAAATCGATTTTTGGACAATAGCGGCTTCCTTGTATATTAACTGTATAATATTAACTGAAAATTCCCTATCCAATAGAAAAGTTGAAATTTCAGTTTGAAATACTTGTAGGTCCTAGTTAGCATTATCCAATTGAAGTTCGTGTGGTTATTTTTTGTCTTTCCTGTTTGGAAAGAGTGATTTCTGTAATTATGGGATAGTGGTCACTCCCATGAAGATCCGAAGCAATGAGGTATTTGGAAGTAGTGATGAGGATATTAGCTATATGTAGGTCTGTATGGGTGAACGTCTTATGGGACGAAAAGTGGGTAGGAG